>JAPMUY010001367.1:0-5000 GCA_026901105.3 Galaxias olidus
CTTACTCTCAGGATATAATAACTCCATTCACACACTCATGGCAAATTTTCCATACCTTACGGAACACCTTCATATTCACTGCTGAAATATGAACAAACAAAAGTTACAAATTAAACATTGGCCTACACACGAACAGAAAGTGCAGGGAGATCATAGAAAACCAAATAATTTTTTCGTTATTTAAATAAAAATCTTGTGATCCACCTAGTGATGTTTTTTATGACCAAACTTAAACCTTTGGGGTATAATTATACTTGCTTGTCAGCAATGATAAACAGTTAGCTATCACCTGGGGAGCGGCAGAGCAAACGCTGCTGTCCCGAAAGTGTAGCCTGGCCCCTGACCCTCCCTCGGTAGCCGTCTTATGGCTTGACCTACCTAACCCTGTACGGCATCTGACCCCTGCACTCTAACCAAGGATGTATGAGGTCTGTGTGTCTTGTGTGTGTCTGTGTGTTAGTATATGTTTGACTCCTTGTTTGTGTGTTTGCTCTGTGTGCGTTATTTGGCCCCTGCACTCTAACCAGGGATGTATGGGGACTGTGTGTCTTGTGTGTTAGTACATTTCTGATTCCATGTTTGTGTGTTTGCTACAACTGTGTGTTCTTGTCTTGTGTGTGTTAGTACATTTCTGATTCCATGTTTGTGTGTTTGCCACAGTGTGTGCGGTATATGACCCCTGCACTCTAACCAGTGTGTGTTAGTACATTTCTGATTCCATGTGTTTGCTACTGTGTGTTTTGGTCTTGTGTCTCAGGGGGATAATTCAAAACATTTTAATTCCAAAGTGACTGGCAAAGGTCTTTTTCCATCCCCTTCCCACTGTTTTCACTAGCACCCCCTAGGACCTAGACACACACACACACAAAGAGTAACACACCTATGCGTAGCCAACTATAGTTTGCCACACACATACCTCTCAACAGGAACTAGTAGGCCCTCCATCTCCTCACTGTTACTGCGGCTGAAGAGAGCAGCTTGATTTTCCCAGCGCATTCCGTACCCTGTTAAACCAACAGAGCTCCGAGGCCGGTCAGGGAAAGACGCGGGGGCAACTCCCCCCCCCCACACACACACCAAAATGGCATCCCGTTTATTTACAATAAAAACACATTTCACACGTTTTCCCGTCCTCGGTTTGGTCCACGGTGAATTCTTTCATCGAAATAGTTCAACAAACAAGACTCGAGGAATGAGAAATCAAAACTGGGAACGGTAATAAAAGTTGTTTTTATTACAAAAATATTATTGTATAGAGTTCAGTACTTTAATTCCGTGTCAGTTGTCTGAAACATGCAGCATTTCATCTCATGTTACCAGGTGTCCTGGAGAGTTCAACGATTTCTCTATCTTGATATGGTTATTTACAGAATAATAAACTCATATTATAATAAACTCCTAAAATACTGTAAGTGTGTATGAGGTAAGAACTTTCACAATAGAAGGCCCTTGTTTGCAAACCGGTGCATGCGCATCACTGCACGTTGTGAGGTTGACAATTTTAGCTTATAATAATAAAGTATATTCATCTATAAGTGTAAGCCTTAGGATGGTAATATTTTGGTAACATTAGATCAGGAATCTACCACAAAGCCCACGGAATGAAGGTCTGAACGTGTAGATCTAAACATACCAATCTTTGGAATAAGCTCAGAAAACCACAGTCATCAGAGCAGCTGTGCCGACTTTGAAACATAAGGGGTAAATGACGAATGATAAAAAAATAAAAAATGACTTTTTTCAGACAGTTGAAAATTACACAATATCTCAATAAGAAATAGAAAAAGGCCCTTTACTGTCCAACCATTCATATAACAAATCCCTGATGAAGTGTTTTTTTAAACAATCCTTGAACACAATGCAAATCAAGTCTATTCCGTAATAGCCCCATCCTTTTTTTGATTAGTCAACACAAACCCTTTGCTGATATTAGGAGAACATAAACGCTTGTAAACATTTAGATTCTTTAACACAAGCATTTACAATCCCTCATTTTCTGTTACATTTCTTTGACATTGTTGCCTCTAAGGTCAGAAAAAGATCAAATTTAAAAGAGGATCATTTTAAATGTTTGTCTATTATTTGACTCTGTCACAGTGTAATGCATAGTCTCACTCATCTAATAGAGAGGCCATATTCCAACACTGAGTCAACTCTTACTCATCTAATAGAGGGGACCCATTTCAACACCGAGTAAACTCACTGATTTAATCGAGGGGACCCATTCCAACACTGAGTCAACTCTCACTCATCTAATAGAGGGGACCCATTCCAACACTGAGTCAACTCTTACTGATCTAATAGAGGGGACCCATTCCAACACTGAGTAAACTCTTACTGATCTAATAGAGGGGACCCATTTCAATACTGAGGAAACTCTCACTGATGCAATAGAGGGACCCATTCCCCACATAAGATGGTGATTAAAGCAGAATTTAATTTCTAAATTGGATTTTGTTTGATTGCAGTATACTGTACGTAAGTGTAGCCCTGAAAGATCTGTTAAGATCTACTGACAGTTATACCAACTCACATATTAAACGACCAAATATGTCTGGTAGTATAACACTATAATACAGTAAGAAACCCACATATTCTGTTCAACATGGCGCCATAAGTAAATTCAGATGTGGTCATATTTCTACTATGTAAAAAAAAAAAAAGAAATTTGTCCCCCTTAATTTTAATGAAATTTTACCACTTATTTATCTTTTTTTATCACATTACTTATTTGTGTGTTTGGGTTGTGTGAGCTCTAAAATCTAATATTCAAAATTAAATAGTTCCTAAACTGTGTTAGTGGTCCCAGACATCGCCATGATGCATTCTGGGAGTTGCAGTTTCGAACTAGCTGGCTTGTTGTAGTCCCTGCTCCAGCGACATTGTTAGGAGAACTAGTAGTGTTGTGAAAGTGGGCGTGTGTCTGTGCGTGCGTGTGTGTGTGTGTGTGTATGTGTGCGCGCACGTGTCAGTGCACATGTCTGTGTGCCTGGTTAGCACTGGTAGTGAAAATGCTGATGCTGGTGAACCTTCTCTTCCACCAAGTGCGTGTGAGTGTGCACGTCCGTATACACCTTGGTGGAAGGGTACATCTTGGAGGCTCCGCGCCCCAGTCCCAGCCCCAGAAGCCTGGCCGAGCGGTACTCCGTGCCCGAGCTCGGCCCAGGACAGGAGCTGAATCCCGGGTCCTTGTCGTGGGCTGGGTGGGTCTGGTGGTGGTGGTGGTGGTGGGTCACCAGGGATCTGGAAGGCAGGCCGGGCACGCTGCCGGGGCCTGATCCTCCGTGGCGGAGCCGCCGCGTGTGGCACAGGCAGAGGACGATGGTGCCCACCATGAGGAGGGCGGCCGAGGGGATGCCGATGATCAGAGGCCAGGGCAGACCAGAGCTCAGGTGGGGTGGGGAGATGGTGGTCCCTATGTGGGGGTCTGGAGAGGAGAGGAGAGGAGATTTGTATTGAATCAGACAGACAAGAGATGACAAACGGAAGATAGTGCATGACACACACATTCTCTCATACCCTCACCCTCACACACACATACCTCACACTCATCACCCACACACACCCTCACCCTCAAACAAACACACACACGCACACCCTCACACACATACAGAGAGAGCTCTGACCTGGCAGCACGGTGAGGTAGGCGCTCCTGAAGTTGTGGCCCATCGTGTTGGCTCCCAGACAGATGTACATGCCCTCGTCGTCGTCCGTTGCCTTGACGATGGCCAGCTTGTTGAGATAGGAGCCATCAGGGCGAGACCACACCTCCCCCGTTGGCAAGACAACAAAGTGCTGGCCACCCACCTGTAACCAATCTCAGCGTGATACTCCCCAAACAACAATACAAACATAAGATGATTGTTATTTCTATAAAGTGTTTGTGTTTCCTTAGGTACCCTGGGTCCTGTGTTTCCTTGGTAACCCTGGGACCTGTGTTTCCTTAGTAACCCTTGGACCTGTGTGAGGTGTGGTCCTTAAGTCTGTTGCTTAGTAACATCATGTGAGGTGTAGTCCTTCAGTCTGTTGCTTAGCAACATCGTGTGAGGTGTGGTCCTGGAGTGTGTTGCTTAGTAACATCGTGTGAGGTGTGGTCCTGGACTGTGTTGCTTAGTAACATCATGTGAGGTGTGGTCCTGGACTGTGTTGCTTGGTAACGTTGTGTGAGGTGTTGTCCTGGACTGTGTTGCTTAGTAACATCATGTGAGGTGTGGTGCTGCAGTGTGTTGCTTAGTAACATCATGTGAGGTGTGGTCCTGGACTGTGTTGCTTAGTAACGTCGTGTGAGGTGTGGTCCTGGAGTGTGTTGCTTAGTAACATCGTGTGAGGTGTGGTGCTGCAGTGTGTTACATTATGTGAGGTGTGGTCCTGGAGTGTGTTGCTTAGTAACATCGTGTGAGGTGTGGTGCTGCAGTGTGTTACATTGTGTGAGGTGTGGTCCTGGAGTGTGTTGCTTAGTAACATCGTGTGAGGTGTGGTGCTGCAGTGTGTTACATTGTGTGAGGTGTGGTCCTGAGTGTGTTGCTTAGTAACATCGTGTGAGGTGTGGTGCTGGAGTGTGTTACATTGTGTGAGGTGTGGTCCTGGAGTGTGTTGCTTAGTAACATCGTGTGAGGTGTGGTGCTGCAGTGTGTTACATTGTGTGAGGTGTGGTCCTGGAGTGTGTTGCTTAGTAACATCGTGTGAGGTGTGGTGCTGCAGTGTGTTACATTGTGTGAGGTGTGGTCCTGGAGTGTGTTACATTGTGTGAGGTGTGGTGCTGCAGTGTGTTGCTTAGTAACATCGTGTGAGGTGTGGTGCTGCAGTGTGTTACATTGTGTGAGGTGTGGTCCTGGAGTGTGTTACATTGTGTGAGGTGTGGTCCTGGAGTGTGTTACATTGTGTGAGGTGTGGTCCTGGAGTGTGTTACTTAGTAACATTGTGTGAGGTGTGGTGCTGCAGTGTGTTACATTGTGTGAGGTGTGGTGCTGCAGTGTGTTGCTTAGTAACATCGTGTGAGG
>JAPMUY010001368.1:0-18104 GCA_026901105.3 Galaxias olidus
AAATGTAAGATGGAGGAAATGGAAGCGTTTATATTTCTAACTCACAGAAGAAGAAAAAAATGATGTTCTCGGATTTTTGGTCAAACTGACGAAAGCCGTTATTCATCCAAGTGATGACTACGCTGTGTGCTCATTGCCAGGATGTCTGTGTGTTTGTTTCTGGTGGTGTTTGGGTCAGTCCACTCTGCACCCGGGGTCATGGTTAAACGGTCCCAGGGAGAGTCAGTGGAGAGTGAACTCACCCGCAAAAGTGACTCCCCACATGACTCAGGAGTGTGAGGGAGGGAGGGAGGGAGGAAGAGAGGGAGGAGGTTGAGCAACAGACCCTGACATTCTGCTGCCACTTGGGGAAAGGCAGAGAGAGGGGGAGGCAGTAACAGACAAACAGGCGGACGGACGGACGGACGGACGGACGGACGGACGGACGGACGGACGGACGGGCGGACAGACAGACAGGGTGACACGTGGTGTGACCGAGCACATTCAGCATGTCGTGACAGAGACTGACTGCATCCCGGCAGAGAAGCACAGTGCTGGGTCCTCGCCTGGCAACACTGGCTGCGTCCCAGCTCCTGCCACAACCCCTGGTTCAACTTCTGCCAGGGAGAGAGAGGGGCACAGAGAGAGAGAGGAGAGAGAGAGAGAGAGCGCGAGACGCGGGCCCGTCTCCAGACTGGGAGTCCCACATCATTGTTTATTCAGCTCGAGTGCATCACATTTTGGCTGCCGCATGTGCCGCGTGATGGGGGGGGGGGGGAATTGTTAAAAAAAATGTTTGTCCATCAAAATTTTATCTCGACTTGGTCACAAGCGGAGGCCCACTCGAAATCAATTATGCATTATTCAGGCATTATTCAGGCAGTTTGAACACCACGTTGGTTTGAGGTAGGCGCTTACCACTGAAGCATTCTTTCTCGGACACACACACAAACCGCGTGACGCACACACACACCCGTGAACGACGACGCATTGTGCCCTCCTCCTCATTCAGCCGGCGCTGGCACGGCGATCTTCGGATTGCAGCGTTCAGCGGTTGACTGAGGCATTTTCCCACAAAACAAAAGCGAAGGCCTACGTCTATTGACCGTGAAAAGGACGGCAGCAGATTTCCTCACAGTTGAAGAGTGCTCTTTGTTGGTTATCTCCATTGGAAAGCCGCCTCCGTTTGGCTCAGCCGAATCAGAACACAAACACGCCTCTGTCATTTGGCCTCCCTCTCTCCATGTCTCTCTCTCTCTCTCTCTTTCTCTCTCTCTCACTCTCTCTTTCTCTCTCTCTCTCCCTCTCTCTCCCTCTCTCTCTCTCTCTACTACAATCAGACAGCAGCTTTCCTGGGTGCCCCACGCTGATCATATAGCATACCTCACACTCTCTCTCCATCTATTTTTCTCTCTGTCTCTCTCTCTCTCTTTTTCTCTTATCCCTTCCCCCTTTCGTCCCCCTTCATCCGCTCTTCAAATGATGTCACAAACGTTCTAATTGGGGTATGTTTTCTTTCTTCCCCCCCGTCACCTTGGTGGCACGGTAGTGTTTTTATTTTCTCTGTCTATCTCATCTACCCCCCCCCCCCCCGGGGCAGCTACACTACGGGCTGATATACATTAGTCATGCTTGGCTACACACAGCCTGGTTTCAGTTGCTGGAAGGGAGGGGAGGGGAGAGGGGGGGGGCTGATCTGGGTTTGGGGAAGTGTACGCCACTCCTCTGGGAGACCGGGGCGCTCTACGTTCTGATGGTCTCACCACAACAAAAACACAGGGTCCCTCGTCTCCTGCTCACAGGCCTCCGTGCGCATCCAATGCATGGAGCGTGCGTGTGCGCGTGTGTCCCTGTGTGTGAACACCGAGAGAGAGAGAGACGGAAAAGAGAGAGCAGAAGAGAAAAACAGGGAGAGGCAGGGAGAGAAATGCATACCGTCAATCTCAATAGAAGAGACAGAGGGGAATTCTGTGTGATAGCCCCCTGAGAGAGCAGCCTCCATGTGTACAAAGGAGTACGAGGGGCGACCAGAGCCACTTGTTGCTGCGCTGTGTGAGAGCTCCGGGACCTTTTCTCCCAGAGTCGAGCCTGTTCCCTGGCTCGTTGGCCTGGGCAGAAAGGCCGATCTGTGCCCTGAGACGGAGGTCACCAGTGCCCTGAGCACCAGGCGAGGACCCCACTCATGTGATCGCCCACTTCCCTTGGAGCCGGGCCAGGAAAGAATGGAGTGGTGTGTGTGGGGCTGCGCTGGGAAAAAGCACCCAGCGGAATGTGACTTTGAGAGGGCCGTAGGGGGGCCTGGCAGGACGGGCCGTGCCTTCCTCTCCTCCTGAGGCCGAGGAGAGGTCAAGGGTCAGGGCTGCACAGTGCCCACGCTCTCTCTCTTTCTTTCTTTCTCTCTCTCTTTTTCAATTTCTCTTTTTCTCCATCCTTCAGCTGACTGACAGGAGTCAAGGTTCAAACTACAGTAGGTTCAGCAAGGAACATGAAGAGTTCTATTGCTTCGTGTTGTTCGGTTGACTTCCATTTTACCAAGAGAACCCAGAATATTTCCGAGGGCGATGAGACCAATGACAATGCCACTCTGTCATTTTACATTGTCAACACACTCCAAACCAAAGACATGTTTGGGTACATTCTGACTGGTTTGGTCGTTCGAGTTCTGTGAAAACCTCATGCATAAGAATCTTAACAAAAACAACGGCCGTAATGTACTTTTGCGTGCAGAGGATGGGATGGCTATAAGCCAGTGTCTGATTCCTTTTTTCTACACTGTTCTGTGGCGGTTTTGTCGTCCCACTCTTGTAGTCTAAGTGAGTGCGTGTTGAGGTTTGCTCGTCAGATGAATCAAGTGAAACCAGGGGAGCAGCTTGAGTAGTTGACAGCACAGCTCGTCGTAATGCATTATTCCCTCTCTGAACCATCCAGTAAACAGACTGCCTAATGCCGATACGCCGGCTCTCCGTTTCCCACTACCTTTCACATGTATTTATGGCTTTGTTTAAAATCCCATCGTCAGGGTCTCTGGGGAATCCTGTTTATGAAACTTGGGAGAATATCTATCTTGACCTCCCATCCACCCCTCCCTCTTCTTCCCTTATAATGCAAGTCCTCACAGGAAAATAATAAACAGATGAGTAGGATGGGAACGGCTCCAGGCCGAGGCAGCCAGGCAGCCGGGCAGGCAGGAAGGCCTCATCCCTCCTCTTGTTCCCAAGCCACAGGGTGGGGGGGGGGGGACGGGGCAAGCCCTAGCCTGACTCCTCCGCTCCCTCGACAAACCAGAAAAACCTGAAAAAGACACACCGTTACCTGTCACTCGCAGCCATCCCTCGCTTGCGCACTCCGGCCGAAACGCCACAAGTCTGAACACCGTCGGAACAGCGTGACCTTTCCCCGTGATCCCGCGTTGTCGCTCTCTGCATCCAGGGTGCATACGACGATGCGTATTGGGAAGATATGAGACTGCGGTCTTTGTACACAACACAATGTTGTGTAATGCCATAATACATGGGATGTTTGTGAAAGCCCGTGCTCAGCGAGGCAGAGCACCAGCACTGTTTGTGCCTCTAGCCCAGAGAAAAGGGGTGGACTCTCCCAGGCTTCGGGGCCCAGGCCCGTGCCAGAACTGCCTCCCGGAGAGCACAGACTATTATCCGCACCCTTACGGCATACCCCCCCCCCCCCCCTCTACTCCCACACACACCCCGCAAACACACACACACACACTCGTACAATCCTCTCTCCCTCCCTAGCGAGCCTCTTTAGAGGCGGAGAGAGGGACAGACGGAGCCGCGGAGGCTTAGCCCTCGCACAGACTCCCAGGCTCTCTGGTGGACCGGGGCCCGGCTCGGAGCAGATCAAACCCCCGGCTCCGTCCCTCACACCCCAGAGCAGCAGAGAGGACACAGGGCCCTCGGAGGGCACAAACACGCGGACAAAAGTGCCGGCTTCACCTCCCTCGCTCCCTCTCTCTCTTCTTTCTCTCCCTCTCTGGGGTTTTTTCTGGCGCGGCCCACACAGGCAAATTAAACACAGATCTCCCATAGATGGTGGTGGTGGTGGGGCGGGGGGGGGGGGATTGACAGCTCCCCGCTACGTGCCAGCACTTCTTAACGTCTTGAGGTCCCGGCAGCCAGGAACACAGGATTAGCCCCTGTGACTCCCCCCCCCCCCCCCCTCCCCCTCCGAAAGCCACACAAGGTTTTCAGTTGGCTCTCGCCACGGCTCTCTATCCACCCCCCTGCCCCCCCCCCCCCCCCCCCCGCCCCCACCCCACCCCCAACCCCCGCCCATCTCTTGGATCCCACTCTTGGCGGTGACAAATAAACGGAGCGAGCCATTAAAGTGGCCTGGCTCATGCCACAGACGGCGCTGACGTCACTGCGCTTCTTCTTGAGTGAATGGCACAGCGCCGCACAGCGCAGCTACGCAGGATGCACGCTGTCTCCCTGGTATTTGTGTGTGTGAGCGCGTGTGCTGCTTCTGGGTGTGTGAGTGCGTTGTGTTGTACATTGTATTGGGTCGGCTGTAGGGTGTATGGCCAAGCTTTCAGGGTGTGTACCAAACAGACGCTGCCTCATGTGGGTGGGAGCCCTGACAGCGAGGTCGGATTAAGTACAAGCCCTCAGCCACTGACGAGAGCGCAAACCTCTGGGCTCATGGCCCTCTGTGTAAGTAAGCCTGTGTGTGTGTGTGTGTGTGTGTGTGCGTGTGCGTGTGCGTGTGCGTGTGCGTGTGCGTGTGTGTGTCATTCCTTTGTTTGAAAGGGAGTCACAGTCACATTCAGCTTCGTTTGCGGCGAGTTCGGTGACTATCCATGTTGATGCACGAATGCGATGAGCGAAACAGCTGTCTCAGCTCTTCCACTTCTGCTTTTTCCAGGCTCGAGGAGTGTGTGGTGGATCAACAAGTCCTGTCCAACAGGTCACCACCGCGTGAAGCAATTGTTTGGTCTATTGCCATGTGGGTGCCTGTGTGTGTTTGAGCGTCTTAACGTAGAGGGAACATGTGGAAACAGGGCCACGCTCCACCCGCGTTTAGACTTCCAGGAGCCACGTCCTCCACGGGGACAAAGAACAAAGAGCCACACAAAGGGAAGGGATGAACCCACAGCTTCTGCCTCCCTGGTGTGTGTGTGTGTGTGTGTGTGTGTGTGTGTGTGTGTGTGGGTGTGTTTGTGTCAGGAAAGGAGCGGAATAAAATATTGGGCATAGTATGTTCGGTATGGGACCACAAGACCGCTGGTCCCTGAGGTGGGTGCGGGGAGGGAGTGGGGGGGGGGGGCACTGTGGCAGCATAAAACAGGCCCTTGTATGGTGAAACGACACAGACCCTCATTCCTCTGGTCTGGCTAAAAGGCTATTTCGGGGGCATTTTGAACTCTCCCACGCAAAAGCACAACAATGTTGGGGTTAGTTCATTTATTTATCTTTTTTTTTTTTTTTTTTTTTTACGTTGCTCCATCTAATGAAGCCCCAGAGACAGAACGGGGAGAGTTGTTCTTGGCCCTCCAGCCGAGGGGGAGAGAGGCGGGGGGGTGGGGGGGAGAGGGGGGTGGGGTTGTGAGTGTGACTGTTGCCATCCATCACTGGAGCCTGCACGGCTCTGGCCCCCATCTCTCCACTCACATCGGACCCCCTCTGATGCACGAGGCTAATATGTCAGCCCCCCCCCCCCCACATGTGGCCTGCTGGGAAAGGTGTGTCGGTATCGGCCAAACCGCCCCGGGAGTGGTGTGTGGGGGATGGGGGGGTGGGGGGAGGGGGGGAGGGGGGGGAGGGGGGGGCCGGGAGAGAGCAGCGGCGTGTCGCTACCTGTTGATTGTACGCTGGCCCGCCCGCCCGCCCGCCCGCCCGGCCGCCTGGCTGACTGGGGCTGTGATTTATGTGCCGGGTTCATGCGTCCTGACAGAGGAAGAAGAGGAGAGGGTTAGGCCAGCGTGGGAGAAGGCCCTGGGGAGACTACGCTCTGACAGCCACACGGCACCGGGGATATGACCTGAGGCTCTGCTATTCAGACTCAGCACACACACACACACACACACACACACGTGGGCACATAAGACAAATACTATATGTGCGTGCACACACGTCAACAGAGGACTTGGCTGTTGTTTGATGACAGACTTGGCCCAACAAACAACTAAAAACCCCTTATCTTACTGCGTCGGCAGTTATGAGTCTGTTACGAGAACGACCATAAAATGGGATGAATTGCAATGTCGTAATGCCTCACCTAATAACGGGGCACATTGCGGCGACCGCATACGTTATTTGTCGGTGCTAGTCCATAAAACGAGCCGGTTAAATCCATCAACGGCATGGTGAAAGCTGGGCGGGAGTCCCTTTTTTTCTTCTTCTTCTTCTTTCAAACGGTTGCACAACTCCCTGGCGTGTGTTCATCCGCGGCCTCTTGGACGGCCCGTCCCTCTCCGGCCCCGCGGGGGCTTCAGGCGTCGTCTTTCTCCCCGCGCTCTTCGTCGAGAGCCGTACCGCCCCGCTGGTACCCTGGAGGAAAGAGTCGCCCTCTCGGACGGCGAGCCGAGGAACAATGGAACACTTCAGCGCGACGGCTAAAAGGATTTGTCGATCACGCTCGCCGCTCGCTCAAAGCAAATGGAAGCATGCCCAGAAAACCCTCTTGGAAGGGGGGAGAAACACGAAACACAGCGGGTCCTCTATCTGAGGCGGCCGTCCGCCATTCGAGCGAGCCGGTCCTGCTAGCCTCTTCGTGAACCTTCCCATATCTTTCCCTCTCATGGGCTCATAAGTCATCTTGATGTACACGGTGTTATTGTAGCGTGCTTAAGAGTGACCCGGAATGGGAAGACGTATGGGTCACCGCCGGCAGTTAAAACCTGCTGGCTATGTACCATGACAGATATTATTGAATATTCTCTGTTTGAGTGAGACTCCTAAATCGTTGTTTTTTTTTCTAACTCCAAGGAGGGGGGGGGAGGGGGAGTGGGGGGGGCTTTTAGCGGCAGTGTTGCTTGTCAGTCAGGCATGGTCCCCGCTGACAGCCACACTGGAGCTTGGGCTGTTACTTAGTATAGCACTAGTCCCCACTGCCCACGCTAGATAAGCTGTCGGGCCTGCAAAATGTCCACACTGAGCATGACCCTGGCGGGCCAGAGCGGGCTTCGGTGGCACCTGCGATTCCAGTCTGACTGAAAAAAACAAAAACAAAATTCTTAAGGTAATTAAACATATGCTAAATTGACTGAAATGTAACAATAACAGAGAAAAAACAAGAAAAAAAAACGTTCCCGCTCCAGACAGGCCTGGTCGGACGTGAACAGTGGGCTGTTTTGAAAGCCTATCAATCGGTATGTGACACCCAGGGCCAGGTGGATGACAGATAGCCAGACTATTCCGAGCGTCCGTCAACAAGGCAGACAGCTGCACAGTGCCCTTGTTGTGGAGTGACCATGAAGCAGCCTCCGCTACTCCCCCACTCGATGTCGTCTGGAGGGCGGCCCCCCAGCATCTGCAAGGCCTCCCCCACATCTCCCCCCTACCCCAATGGGCTACTGATGTGGGCTCGTAACGCAGCGTCGGAGATAAGAGGGGGGCCGCCTCGGTGCATGTCTTCACTGCTCTCCCCGCTTTATCTGCTGCGAGCGGGGCCAGCATGGCTTCGGTGGGAATGCAACAATGACAGGCCGACGCAACGCGCCTCCTCACCCCTTCCTCCGCTGGGATCCATGTCAGGGAGAAGCTGTCGGAGGGCGTCTCACAGAGATCGAGTTCCCCGTCGGCACACACCATTAGACGAGGGAGAGAAAAAAACCCAAGGTGATGGAGCCGCAGTGCGTGTCCCGTCTTGCCTTCCAACGGCCTTAAAACCACCTGTATAATTGCTACACGACAAGCCCCCCCCCCCCCCCCCCCCCCTCGCTGCGCTTCCCACTCCAAAACAAACCGGGCTCTCACAACCAGCCCGGCGTGCTCCCACCCGGTTCTCCCTCCAGCCGGTTGTGGCGTTTCCAGCGAAGGGGCCCTTCCAAGCCCTCACGCGCGGCTCCCAGGAGCTCGGCCTGGTGTCGCGCCACGGAGCGGCCCGGGTTCTCACCACCCCGAGAGGCCCCGGGCAGGAAGGGAGCTCGCTCGGCGGATCTGTTTCACTCTGTGGTCCGATTGAACCTCACGCGTCCTCCGGGGACCTGAACCCTGACCCCTTTGGTGCCGTTGGCCAGGACGCTCTGTTTCCTCCTCCTCCTCCTCCTCCTCCTCCTCTCTTTCTTTCCCTCTTCCTGAATTTCTCCCCTTCTAACTCGGCCCGTTCACACCTCGACCCTCTCTCTCTTTCGTGATTTTTCTGGCAGCTCTCCGTCTATCTCTCCCCCCATCTCTCTCTCTCTCTCTCTCACTCTCGCTCTTCCTCCACACTGTTATCCCCCTTCCTCCCCCGTCTGTTTGTTTCTCCACTGCTGGGATCTACCGCTCTGACAGAGTCCCATAAAGCAACAAGGCAGCCCACTCTCACACTGTTACAATGTTGTTTGACGGGTGTAATGATAGGTGAAACGTGAACCCAAGGGCTCGTTCTCGTCGTCAGAGGAGGACTCCAGGCTACAGGGGAGTTCTCACGGGTTCCCAGCGTTTTAAGACCCTCGTTAGACCCCCTGAGAGCATGTGTGTGCGTGGGAGGAGGGGAAGAGGGAAACTTATGGTTGCAATTTTAAGATGCTTTTTTTAGTCGCCCTCAAATGTGGGAAGCCCGAGTCACTGTGCCGGGGGGCATCTGTGGGAAGGCAGGCCGGGGAGCTGACATCCAGGGGAAGTTCAGATCTCCTGGCGGAATTCTCTCACTTTCAGTGATGGGGGAGAGGGGGAAGGGGGGGGGGGGGTCTGGTCTTTAGGGGCCATAGGTTTGTTGAAAGAGGGGTATGCTTATTTACATTAGATTGATTCATTCTGTCGGAGAGAAGCAAGAGGCAAACAAGAGTTAATCTGCAGGAAACGGAACAGGCAGCCCACACCACATGCAGCGCTCTGTAATGTGGGAATCCACTACCGCATGACGCTGTAGAAACTGGAGCTCGGCCTGGAACAGAACCGCAGATTACAGTCAACCGGGTGGGGGGGGGGGGGGGGGGGGGGGGGGGGGGGGGGGGGGGGGGGGGGGGGGGGGGGGGGGTTACAGCGTAGCCATAGACTGAGAATGCCTGTGTGTAAGGATATACAAATGTGTGTGTGTGTGTGTGTGTGTGTGTGTGTGTGTGTGTGTGTGTGTGTGTGTGTGTGTGTGTGTGTGTGTGTGTGTGTGTGTGATTAAGAGAGAGCAAGACAGTCCGAAGTCAGAGAGAGAGTCAGAGAGAGAGTCAGAAAGAAAGAGAGAGAGAGAGAGAGAGAGAGAGAGAGAGAGAGAGAGAGAGAGAGAGAGAGAGAGAGAGAAAGAGAGTAAATGAGAGAGAGTCGGGGAGAGAGAAGGCTTGTTTCTAAGTGCACGTTACCCTGTCTGTGTGCCTGGTTCCCAGAGCCCAGGCCAGCTGGATGGTAACTGTGCTTGCTACACAGCTGCCCTCTACACTGATTAAAAGGAGCTGGCGCTCTCCTCCACTGGCCATTCTTCCCTCACAACCCAGTAGGAACCTGGAGAGAGTCCCGGAGGAAAACAAAGGAACGAGGTGGTATTTATTTATGTACTATTTATTTATTTTACCAGCTAACCCTCACCCCTTTAAATATTAAGGATGGCTAAGCAAATAGACCACCGCCCCTTCACATGTCTGAGCAAGTACCATCTGAAACGACAAATACCACGAAGTGTAAACAGAGGGGGGTTACCGTGAAGAATGATGCCTTGAGCTTGAGATTATAGCCCAGCCCTTCGTAAGAGCTGACTTCAAACGCAGACGTGACAGTTGACCAATGGCACTGCTGAAATACATCCTGCATGTGCATGGCCCTTCGAAAGGTGTCCTAAACGCTACACGCCATCTGTACAGTGTCCAGTGCGGCTTTGCCCCCCCGACCAGAACACGACCTGGTGAAAAGAAGGAGAGTCCCAAGTCGGCATACTAATTCACAGTAAGTCCTCTTAAAAGACTCCGTTGCTTCGTGTCACTCACTCACACAGGGGTCAGGACCTCCGGAGGGCAAGTCTAGCGAAAGCAGAACAAAAAAAAAAACGTCACAGTCAAGCCTTTAAAGCCAGCAGCAATAGAAATTGGATATCTACTAAAATGAAAGGGTCCCAGAGAGAGAGAGAAAAATACCAGGGCTGCTTTTTCTAGTACACGGTGCTACAGAGAAGTGCTCAGAGGTTTTGATGTTGGCTGGGGAGCGTGAGCTGGACTGATGTTGGGGGTCACACCGCCTCTGTTGTTGGGAGTCAACATGCTATGATCGGCCCAACTGGGAGGAAGCAGCAGGTGGCTGTCAGCTTGAGTTACCTGTCGGGGAACGGGAGGCCGCTGGAATATTAAAGGGCATTTGGGGGAAACCGTCATTCTCACCATCTCACAGAACACAGCTCAGGGGCATGTACAGGATCATCCTCTTTCAAACTACAGATAATATTGTGTTACAGCATATATTCATTATTGCAACAATCCAAATTGAGAGAATCACTGAATCAATGTTCAAAAGCAATTTCTCCACAGTATTGTTTATGTTTCATCATAAGTGTAAAATAATTCAAATCAAACAGCATGAAACTACATTTTAAACTAACGAAACGTTTTAAAATATAGAATAATGAGGCGGATATAATGGAATCAAAGTTCCAAAAACAGGCGTACACTTCAGTGTCGGGCGTCTGTCTCATTGTTTCCGTAGCTTTTGTCTTGGGGCTGGCACTGTCGGAGGGAGTGGGTGATGTAGGCGGGCTAATCAGATTGAGCTCGGGGCAGGTTGCGCCTGCCTGCCTGCCCGACCCGCCTGCCTGCCCGCCTGGCTGGCTTGACATGGTCCAGTGGTCCTGTCCATGGGTCCACGGTGGGAGTGCAGTTTCCATGCGGTCATGAGCGATGGGGAGCGGTCACGCCGGCCTCCCGCGCCACTGTGGGAAAGTGCAGCTCCTCCGCTTCCTCTGCTTATTTGGACCAATCTGGTTATAAATGGACTGCTCCCAGGCTACGAGGCAGTCCTGAGAGGCCAGGCCACTGCAGCCCCTACCCCCCTCCCTCCTCCTCCCCTCCAACTCCCTCCCCCCCCCCAGTCCTCCAGTCCCATCAGCCTCTTTTATATCCAGCTATCTCAAGAGGCCAGAGCTCCAAGGGAGAGGTGCTGGGGGCCACGCATTTTTCCATTCAAGAGAAGCAGAAAAAAAAAAACACTGGCATACTTTGAGGGGACGTTTGACCCGAGACGTTTACAATAGTAGTTTCGACTGAGAGTTTTGACTGAAACATTGCGTCCCCTGGGACCCTGGTCAAAGGCTCTATTTTTGTGTGCGATTTCTGTGTTTGTCTGTGTTTCTGCATTCTTTTGAATGTAAGAGAGGAAAAGAAAGCGAAAAATAAAAAATTATAAAATACTCTGGCTCAGTGGATAGCGTCCTGTGGATTGGCTCGGCGTTCAATTCGACAGGCAAAAGTGAAATCAAGCGTTTCTTGCATATGACTCCATTCCTCGGCCTAACTAAATCCCCATCGTAATGTGCATCAGATTACAGGCCTTAACAGCCTGGGGGGTCATTTTTTGGCGTGCTGTCAGATCAGAGGGCAGCGGACGACAGAGGACAGCGGGACAGCGGTGCTGTCTGGCTGGCTGTCTGGCTGGCTGACTGGCTGGCTGGCTGGCTGGCTGGCTGGCTGCGTGGTGCTGAGGCTGGACACACAGCTGCTGCAATAGGCAGGGCCCCGGACCCCTGGCCCTGGGCTGAGAGTCCTGACAGGTGCAGCGTGAGACGGCCCTCCAGCCCCTCTGCCCGGCTTAACGCTGATCCCCTCGCGCTGCAGAGCCCGCTGGAACGGCTCTCTCTCTCCCTAGCGTGGCATGCCGCTAAACCCACGGCTGAGCTGTGGCCAAAGCCTGGAACATGACAACATCGGGCCCTCAGAGTGGAACCGAGGGAAAAAAAACAGAGAGAAAAGAACTAGTTTGTGCGTGTGTTTTTGTGTACAAGCACGTGTGTGTGTGTGTGTTGAGGTGTATTGTATTTGTGTGTGTGTGTGTGTGTGTGTGTGTGTGTGTGTGTGTGTGTGTGTTTGTGTGTGTGTGAGAGAGAGAGAGAGAGCGAGAGAGCGAGAGAGAGAGACAAAGAGAGATCATTTGAATATTGAAAGCTTGGTATTGCACACTGCCACTGCACTTCCTATTCACAGGACTAGTTTGCCACTCTTAACTAGCCACGCAAACTTTTTCCAAAAAACCTCTGGGTAGAAACTCCAAGTGAACGCAAGTCACCGTGCAACCAAGAAAGAAAAAAGCCTAGAGAGAAAGAAGAATTAGAGACATCTTTCATCATAGCGAACAGATACTCCGGACAACCTTTGAACTGACTTTGAAGATCCCCCCTCAGCCCCGCACTCATTTGGAAGACAGACAGTGCACCCTGCCTCGACACGATTTATTTACCTCGTGAGAACACTCTGAATCCTTCTCCTTTTCCTTCCCTTCCCCTCACATGCACAATTTTGATGGCAGTCTAATCCGCGGTCCCGGTGTTCCCTCCAACTCTGTCTTAAGGCAACAAAGCCCCGGGGGGAAAGCCCTGGAAATAAAAAACAAAAAAAAAGAACACAGGGAGAGATGTACAATCGCCTATTCTTCCTCTGTAGTTTCAGTGAGTTTCCTCGAATCCCTCCATTAGACACAGCAGCAGCTGTCACTGGCTCTGTTCCGTCGGGCTGGCTGGCTCTGCGCAGTGTTCCACTGTTAATGACTGATTAGTGTCACATATCTGGCCGGCGCTGCCCGGGGTTCGGCTGTGGGAAATCGGCGTGCTTGGGTGGCACCTGATCCACAGATCAGTTTAGAGTTCCCCCCCACCCCCACCCCCAGTCTAAGGATGAACACGGGGGCCGGAGCAGCCTAAACCCAAACGCCCTGGAACAATCTGACCCAAAGGCGTTTGACCCGGAGAGTCCTCCGCCCGACCGCTGGAGACTCCCCAGCTTTCCTGAAGTAGAGCGGCACGGATCAAATTCAGCCCCCCTATTCACAACATGACAGCTTGGCAAACCGTATGAGTGAGAGTGGAAGAAGCGTATTCAAATTGAGGGTCAGGTGAGGTCTTTGGGTTTGAGGAGCCAGGTCCTAAATACCTTGGCCCGGTTGTAACGTTCAGAAGTCACGATCTTGTTGCAACGAAAGATTGCAGAGGAGATCCAAACTTGTGTTTCTTTATGTGGAATCGTATTGTTTTTTTATGGGAACAGTCCACATGACTTGCCAATGCCTTCCTTTGCCAAAACAAGCCTTGTAAGCCATCAACACATCGACCGACGCTTTAAAACAAAAAGTATTTCTTTCCCAAAAATTTTTATCCCATTCCAGATACAACAATGCACCCGATGTGCAAAGAAAACATGTTGTCTTGTGTAAATGCGCAACGATGGTCTGTTTCCACTTATCCACAGAATTGGCTGTACCCGCCATCGTCCTGTGTCGTTTGCACAACTCAAAGGGATTTTTAGAGCTCAATCCTACACCCTCTCCCCAGCCAGCTAGCAGTGGTCCAGACAGTGAGCCAGGGAGTGATGAGGACCATGTGGGCTCAGGGGAGACATCTCTCTCTGTAATCACCTGCAGAGCCACGGCCAGGCCCTGGCAAACTCCCGTAGTGGGAAAAGACATGCTGGACTGATCAACACAAACAGAAACCCAATTCAAAGAACCATGTTCACTTTAAGACCAAGCCATTCCAAGTCCTGCTCTGGATTAAAACGCATGGCGTTATTATGCTGGTCCGCTTTTGTTTATGCGCCTGTGTGAATGCTTGGGTGTGTGTGTGTGTGTGTGTGTGTGTGTGTGTGTGTGTCTTTGTCAGCGTGTCCCTCTCGGTGTGTGAACGATGCCTCACACAGCAGCTCCGAGCGGCGGGGAGACGAGCTGAGCGGCGGCGGCTGCTCTGTCCTAAGACAAAAGGGGGAGAGCCGGGCTCGTCGCCGGGCTCGTTGCCGGGCTGCGGCCGGATCAAACGGTGCCTGTTTATTGGACCTCTCTCTTCCCGCTCCCCCTCCTCTCCTCTCAGGCTGTGTGTGAGACTGCAGTCTGAAGTGTCTGGGAGCTCCGCTACACCTCCTCCTCCCCCCCCGAGGAAGACTGGAACAGGCCAGACCACACACAGGCCTCCAACCACCACAAAGGAGAGCCAGAGAGTTGGCCTGCACACACACACACACACGCAGCAGCGCACATGCTCTCACTTTGTCTTTTTTCTCCTCTTTTTCGTTTCCTTCAATGGTCTCCCTGTTCATTTCTGTGTCACTTCATCTCTGTATCTTTACATATTATTATTTATTTCCTAAACATTTCCTACTTCGTTTATCTTTATATTCGTTTTTATCTTCTCATCTTTATCTTTCATCTTTATTAAAGTTCTCTTTTTCCCACTCAAACAAATTTTCTCTCCTCTCCCAGCTCCCCACTTTTCTCCCTTCGTCCGTCCCTCCCTCCCTAACTCTGCCCTGACTCTTCAACAATGTCTTGTTCCCTCTAGCTCCTCGGCCTGTTTTTTCCCATGGTGCCAGTACAGGAATGTTCTTGTTAAAGGTGATATATATTCACCGTCAGGCTGAGAGAGAGAGAGGAAAAGGTCCTCACTACAGCCTGATAGGGATACAGGGTCAAAACAGAGTCGAACATGAATTCCCAGAGGCCTTCGTTCAACGGCCTTCACTCCAGGCTTCAGGATATGTGAGACAGTTGTAGTCTTTTCCTCTCCCACTGACGGTAAATCTTACATCAACATGACAGCAGCGGTGTCAGTGTGTGTGTGTGTGTGTGTGTGTGAGAGAGTGAGAGAGAGAAAGAGCGAGAGAGAGAGAGAGTGGGAGAGTGAGCCAGAGAGAAAAAAACAGAGCGAGAGAGAAAAATACAGAAAGAGACAGAGAGAGAGAGAGAGAGAGAGAGAGAGAGAGAGAAAGAAAGAGAGAAATAGAAAGAGATTCCCTTAATGAGGTCGCGTCAGTGTGTTTCCAGAGAGCGCGGGCGTGAGATACGGAGTGCCTTCTCTGATGGGAGGGCCTGATAAGGTCTGAAGGGGAGGACATGGACGTGGAGCTCAGGTAGAGACAGGCACGCCGCCTTATCCTTTCATCTGCCACCGGCAGGGTTCCCAGGGGCCTGCTGCCACTCTCCTTCGGGGAGGCCTGGGATCGCATTTATGGTTATGAGGGCTAATCAGGTTTTCGGGTTGCGGATCCCCAGAGGTGTGCAGTGGGAGGCCCTGCGGTCCCCCTGAAACGCGTTGCGCGGACACGACCGGGCGGCAGCTCCTTATTCTCCCACGTCCTCCTATCCCTGCCCTCCGTTCCCACGCTAAAGCACCAGGGCCGATGGGAAAATTCCACCGCGGAAGGGGACACTGTTAGGTTCCAGAATGTTGTGGTGGGTATGTACAGAAACTATCTCGGTGTACCAAAAAAAAAAAAAAAAAGAAGAGGGGAAAAGAAACAGGGAGACCGAGGGAGAGACAGACGGAGAAATGTTCTCGGGGAGTGACCTTGCTGGAGTTAATGTTATGTGGAAACGACTACGGAAAATGGGGGGGGGGGAGGAGGGAGGGAGTTCTCACAGAGAAAGAAGGGGCTTCTATCCGCGCTTCACCAAGGTCACTGCGCGCTCCTATCTGTCCCACATCGATCCCCAGTGTGGTTAGAGAAGCGTTCCCACACACCGACTCCCCTCACTGCCGACACAAACAAACACGGAGGGACCTGCCATCTGCTTTCAGGGGCCTGCCTGCAGGCGCGGGGAGGAGGAGGCGCCCCGTCTCTCAGCGCTCAGCGCTCGGAAGAACCAGTGACCCGGACCTAGCCACGCACCCAATGCGGCCTCATCTCCGAATCACAATCATCTTTTAGCACGCAGACGCATTCTGTCTGTGAGGAAGGGAGCCCCACGTGTGTTCTCCTGGCTCGACGCAGCGGAGCGACACACAAAGACGCGCTCGGCTGGCCAACAAAGCTGGCTGCCACTCGGCGGTGTGGAGAAGCCGCGGCGGTGCAGGCGGACAGATCCGCGCCCGGACTACGGGAGGAGCACGGAGGGTTTCTAGGAACGGGGGATGTTATTGGGCCACAGAACAGAGGGTAGACTGTGGAGACAGGGAGCGCTGTGCCAGTCGGGGTTTTGGTCAGGGTTCTAAAGCCAGCTCCCGCATGCAACAAGGGCATGTGTTTCTGTCATCAGGGTGGCGGGGGGGGGGATTGGATGGCCTGGCTGTCTGGCTCGTTTCAAGTGGCCCACCGCTTTAAAAGCGGTGGGTAGCCTTGTAAACGGGTGAAAGTGGCCCTCAGACCGGGGAGGTAGAGGGGAAAGGTGTGCCCGGGTCAGAGAGAACAGACATCACAAGACCACCACATGTCCGTAGAGTCAGCACAGCGCACACAGCCAAAGTCCATACGTGAGAGAACAGCATGCAGGAGAAAACTCCTTATCCGTATATCTCAACTTGAGACCTTGGATACCCCCCCCATCCCACACACACACACACACACACACACACACACACACACACACACACACAATTCAAATGCATTGCACTGCCATGTCTCCGACACTTTCGTCATGGCCGCCACGGAATGCATTCATTCACTGGTGCTGGACTGGGGAGGTCTGATGTGTCTGATTCCCTGCCATGGCACCACTCACCATCACCCTATATATATATTCAACCCTCCGCTCCGGCAGCCAAGACGTGAGCTGATGGAAAACATATTCCGGGGCCGGGGCCCGTGAGGGACATTCCGTCATTACTCACACGCTCCCCAGACCACACCTCAATCAGCGACGGGACTTTGTTTTTGCCTGGAAGTCAGCGAGAAGGGACCCGGAGAGTCACGTCAACGTACTTTCCCCCCCTTCTTCTCCATCCCGCCTCAGCGTCGGGTGGGATCCCTATTTACAGCGGTGCCCCGCGTTCTCTTGTGCAGCCTCCCGTCTCAGCGGCCACGGCGCCGTGCACGGCTGGGGTGCGTGTGGAATTGGTTCTGTTTCCAGAGGGAACCGCGGGAGGATCCGGCGCCTCAGATCAGCCTCGCCGCGGCCGGCTCCTTCCTTCCTTCCTTCCAGCTGTGTTTGAACTGGAAGCCTCGCCGCCTCGTCTCGGCCAGTCGTGAAGGCTGCGGTAGCCGTCCCCTCTGCCAGGGGAAAGGGAAATAGAGAGAGAAAAGGAGAAAGAGAGAGAGAGAGAGAAAAAGAAAGAGAGAGAGAGAACGAGAGAGAGAGAGAGAGAGAGAGGGAGAAGACGGCGTGCTCAGACGGACGGGATCTCAAAGCGCAGGTTCAGATTTCAATGGAACTTCAAAAAAGGCTGAGAAGGGGGGGAAGCCAGCTGGCGTAAAAAAAAAAAAAAACGCTAAACCAACGGGACCCCTTGTGAACGTGAGACATTCCCCAATATACGAGGGCGTGGGCCGCCACCCCCTTCCTGTATTTGCGACCCCCTCTCACCCCCCGTGCCCTGAGCCCCACTGTGATTGCATTGACCCTCGTCCTGTCTGTGGCCCTGGGGCCGCTCTTAACGTGAGGCTGTTTCCTCCCCTGTTTGTCCAGCAGGGAGAGAAGAGAGAGGGGTGAACGAGATCAAGCTGTGGAAACAGCACTTCCATGGGAGAGCAGGACGGGGGAGAGCCTCCCCCGCGCCTCCACGCCTTTGTCATACATGTGTCGGCGGGGGGGAAACGCACGTGGCCCTGGAGTGCTCTCACAGCGTCAGCCAGGAAGGATTCTGTGTGCTCAGGAGACCAATTGGTAAACTCAAGTAATGCTGTTGACATTCATAATGAAAGAAAACGCCACAAATTATGAATGACTACCAACAACAACAGCAAGGGAGGAACGAGTCGTTCAAACCCTTGCGCTGCCTCGGGCGTTCACGACCGCGTCGTGCGCGCGCACGTGCGCGTTGTCCTGAAGGGTTGCCTGTGTGGGTGTGTGTTTGTGAGTAAAAACAAAAGAAGGGAAGAAAAAAAAAAAACACATGTATAAATCAATCAGCACGCA
>JAPMUY010001369.1:0-17746 GCA_026901105.3 Galaxias olidus
ATGCATCTACATTTGTTGCTAGGGTAGTTTGAAAGTTGCTAAATTGGCATCACGTTTTACAATCTCATAGCTTCATTGGGATTGACAACGCTTTTAATGACCTATTGTAAATGTAATTTGTCATATTGCTATCATACCATCACAACCGTCAGTTGTGACTCAATTAGTGTCGTTCATGGCGGCCATTCCAACAAAAAAATTTAATTAATTACTTCCCTAAGTATCATGCGATTGGAGACTCCTTCTGCACCATTGGCTATAAGGCGGTGAGAGAAACTAAATAATAAACAAAAATATTAACACTGCTGAACCTTATTAGCAAACTCGAAATGCAAAACCTCCCCCTGCTTCTGACGTCCTCTGTTGATTACCTTGTACAACATTATAATACCCTGCACTCTTCTACCCTGGACTCACTTGCTCCCATCAATCAATGTGTCATTCTCCCAACTGCTCCCTGGTACACCTCTGAGCTCAGTTCTAAGAATGCTAAAGGTTCGCCTTCTTGAAAGACTTTCAAAAAAATATCTCACTGTTCATGTTGAAATATACAAAGACCATATCAAAGCATATAAGGATGCACTGTATCAGGCAAAAAACAAATATTACTCCGATCTCATTGATAAGGGCAAAACTAATCCAAGAAAACTATTTAACATAATCAATCAATTGCTGTGTGGATAACTCCTCCCTCTTGGGGCCTACAGACATCTGCTCCAGGTTCCTGGATTTTTTCCAATCAAAAGTTGAAGCTATTCATGACCAGCTTCAGCCTTCAACCATGCCAGCTACTCCACTGCCGGCTGTTGCAACTAAACTGCCCCTGCCTGCAAGCACAATGCTTTCAAACCTGTTGATGCTGCTTTTATCTCTGCTCTGGTCACTTGATCAAAAATCATCTACCTGCACACTTTACCCTATGCCCACTTCCCTAGTCAAGTCCTGTCTGCCCACTCTGTGCCCCCTCATTGTGGACATTGTAAACATCTCCATCACGACTGACTCTGTCCCTCCTAAGCTTAAGATGGCTGTGATCACCCCTATCCTCAAAAAGCAGTGTTCGGACCTGGAGTCCCTTAATAATTATCAGCCCATTTCCAACCTTCCATTCATAAGCAAAATCCTGGAGCGCACGGTAGCTGCTCAACTACAGTCCCAAATGTCTCGTCATGAGTTGTACGAGCCCATGCAATCTGCTCTTCTGCCAAGGTCAGAAATCTTTGTGTGGTTTTGGATTCCACCCTCTCCACGGAACCTCACATAAAAGCTGTCACCAGGTCTGCCTTCTTCCACCTGAGAATCATCTCCAGAGTCAGACCATTAATAACAGATGCAGTTGCTGAAACATTAATTCACGCTTTTGTCACCTCAGGCCTGGTTTATTGCAATGGAGTCAAATAAGACATTGGATAGGCTCCTGTATGTACAAAACTTAGCTGCTAGGATTCTAATTCGCTGTAAACCCTGGCAACATATCACTCCCACTCTTCTGCATCTGCACTGGCTCCCCATCAAGTCTCACATTTCCTTAAAGATTTTACTTCTCACCTTTAAATCTCTTTATGGACTAACCACGTCCTACTTCTCTGACCCCCCACCAACCCTACACGCCTTCTCGTACCCTCCGCTCCTCTGACTCTGGTCTCCTCACCACCCGCAAAACCAGACTCAACTCCATGGCATTTCAATATACACAGGATAGGATGTTATAATATCCATTATGCCATACTCCAAGATGAGCACTTCAAAAGGCAATATTTTAGAATGGACTTGGGTTGAGAGCAGATATGTCATTGGGGTTTTCAAGTGGGCACCCTCCATCCCAGACGTTTCGTCGATTTGAGCCCACAACACCTTCAGAAGGCTTAATGGTGAGCAATGCCGTCTCAGGGCCACCCCCCTCTATATCCGCTTTCGGCACGGTCAGATATTTAAAAGAACTAAAAAAAGTTGGTTATTAAACAGAGATATCTCTATACCTATATCTATATCGTTTGTTAATTCTATGCCGTGTACGATGTCCTTGGGTGTCTAGAAGGCGGCTATAAATTAATTGTATTATTACATTTATTTATTACTATTTCCCTGTTACCGCTAAGTCAGCCCTGCCTACCGCAGGAACATTGCCCTACAACCCACAACCTGTCCTCCCCGTTGGCAGCCTTAAGCAGCAT
Source organism: Galaxias olidus (assembly GCA_026901105.3). Lineage (NCBI taxonomy): Eukaryota > Metazoa > Chordata > Actinopteri > Galaxiiformes > Galaxiidae > Galaxias > Galaxias olidus. The sequence continues at coordinate 2,175 of JAPMUY010001369.1, forward strand.
ACGAACGGCAACCACCCTCCCCAGTGATGCTTGCAAATACAATTCGCTCGGCTGGGCTTTGCCTCGTGACGTTCATTGAGCGCCGCTCCCCAGAGTCACTCGCGCCTGCTCACTTTGCTTCCTTCATACCCCACTGTTCGCAGAGACACCCCTTTTTCACAGATGCAGTCACTTGCCTTGATTACCTCCCACCTCAACCCACACTGACTACAATAGCTTGGTTCATAGGTATAGCTATTTGGAGTGTTTTCCAGGCAAAATAAGATTGCCTAGTTCTGGAATATGTGAAGTATTATATATGATCTATAGAAGTTATCATAAACAAATACTTTTTAGTTTAGCAGTTTCAATCATTGTGTAGTAACTGAATAAGTGTCACTGGTGTAACAATTTAAAGCTCAAAGTAGCGCTGAAGTCTTAAAATATATTGAAAGGGTTTTTAAAAAGGTCTTAAAAAGTATTGAGTTGAACTTCAGGATTCCTGCATATACCCTGTAAAACACACTGCAGTCATAGAATAATAGGTACTGTTACGCTCCCGGGCATTGACAGGCTGGGAACCCAAAAGCACGACAACCAGGCAGGCAAAGGTTTTAAGGGAAATCTTGTTAACTTCAACTTTAACAGGCAGGAGTTCAAACCAGGAAATCAGTCCAACAGCAGACAAATCCAACAAGGGGCAGGCAGGTAATCCAATAGTCAAAGGGCAGAAAAACTAAGTCAAACATAGGCAGGTGCAAACCTTCTAGCTCCAAGTTTATTGTGGATGTTGTGTCTTTTCAATTAGAAGAGATTACAGCCCTAGATACAAAATACTGGAAGTCAAATGCCAAAGTTTCAGAAGAGTAAGATTTATTCGGCATAGAATAAGACCCAGTGGAGGTCTGCAGAGTCCCACTTGAATTGCACATACATTGTCAGGCTTTAAATACATTTCTCTAGGCCAACACTAAAGTTCTAGCAACTCCCCTTATTTCAATACCCAAAACCACTCCAGGCAATCTCCTTACTGGGAACCTTTTAGTATTCCTCTAGTCTCCTATTTACAGCCCCGTCTTCTCTTTATTGGTCTGTTCACTCCCAGCATGTTGTCCTCATCTTTTCTCATGGTCTTATAAGAGTCTGTTATAATCATTAAGGATTATCTACCATGCTTGCTTTTACTGCTCTCAACTTCCTGCCCTCCTTCTCTGTTCTGTCTCCATTTGGTGACCTTAAGTGTCCTGGGGGCAATCAGTACATAGATTACCATCTAGACATGCATCTGCTCTCCTAGGATTCACCCCATACTATGTCTGTCCTCTAATTATAACTCTTCTTGTTACTTAAAACTAATAGTAAACTATGGTATGCTTACCTACTAACCTTTAATATTGATTACAAATACTTGACTATAAAAAGGTAAGTACTTTTAACTTTAATTATTCCACATAGACTCAAAAGGTGCATGTAATAATTAACTGAAACTGAAAACAAAGAAATAAAGCTGTTAACCAGAGAGGCTCATATGTCTTTGAGCTCGAGTCCAAGTAAAGTCTCAAGTCTGTAGCAAAACCCTGCGCATTCCCATTCCAGTCTTTTACGAGAAGAACTGGTTCTAAGCTAATGTTTCAGGCTAAATCAGTAATTTTTTCTCAACATACAGAGGGTGCCTTAAACATGTATATAGACTAACAAACGGGTATCCAATCAGAAATAGCATTGCTTTATTTTGTCATGTGTACTGTAAATAAATTAACATTGTGTAGCAAACTTCAACAGCATTGTTTTGAACAAATCACTCATATACATTATAATGTGATAATTGAAATGACCATTTTAGATTATGAACGCACCCATAGCTAATTACTCAGCAGGCTAACTATTAGGCTGCTTTTAATAATTTACCCATGTTCGTCTTAACACTGTAGGTGGGCTCAAAGCTGAAACTGCATTTCTCCACCTGTATGTAATGCACTTTCGCTAGATGCTTATGCCCTGCATATGATTGACACAACATACAATGCTTCCCTACGATTCATCACAAGCTGTAAAGCCAGGATTCACCACTGTGAGCTTTACTCCTGGGTAGGATGGCCTTCCCTGGCGAGGCAGGTAGTCTCAGACTCGAGTCTCCATCTTGGCTGTTAACATGGCAGCATAGTCTAAACAAGGAAACTTTGCTAGTCAATATAAAGCTTCCACAATGCAAACAATGAAGTAGCTGCTACAATAGTAAGATGCTGTCTGTCTAAGAATATACAAAAATGCTTATCTTGTGCATGTAAATAATTCTAACATCAAACATCTTGTGCCTAAAATAATCTGAAATAGTGAGTAAGTCTAAACATAGAACACTCACAGGAAATGGCTGCAATGAGCGAAAACATGAGGATAGCAACAGGTGCAGGATAAATGAACTGTAGTGCATTGGAAGGTGTCTCAAAATGGGTACCACTTTTTATGTCCTGAATAAACAACTGTGTAATACAGTAGTATTACAGTACCCAAAAATGACCAGTGGCAGCACCAAGAACAAAAAGTGAAAAGATAACATCTGTCTGGGAGGCAGAACACACCCCATCTGGCATTTGTGAGGTCACTAAGTACATTACCTCTGTTTACCAAATACTCAGCCCTCTTTAGGGAACAGAAGGATAACTTCTGAGATAGGTTTCAAGAATGCAGTGCCGTTGGCTGAGGTCTTGACCTCGATCTTATACACCTTCCCATCTCTGCTTGGAAAGGCAGTTGTGACCAGTGCCATTAGCCAGTCATTGCAGGCTACTTGACTAACTTTCAACAGAACAACGTCTTCCTTTTGTAGGTCACGGCGAACATTGTTCCATTTGCGTAGATAAGAAGAACGGTGAGTCAGGGTCTGTTGAGACCGGAACGAGTGGTCTGGCATTAATGATGGCTGTAACCTTGGCCATGAGAGTCGACAGAACTTTGTGAGAGAGATGACTGGTCACCTGAAGCAGCATGGAGTTGAGGATTGGGCGTGCCACGCCAATCATATGATCCCATGAGCCTTCCATTTGCGAAGAGTGAGGAGGGTTAAATTCCCATGTGCAGCCCTGTTCGCTCAGGAACCTTTGTTCACAAGGATGAGATCCATCTTCCTTTGCAGACCGAAGTTCCATCAGAAGGTCTCCAAGCTCCCTTAATTTCAAGTGGTCTTCACTAGAGATTTTGGAAAAGTCGTCCAATTTTCCAAAGAGAGCATTCTCAATCACCTCAGGTGAAGCATAGCACTCACTGACATGCACTGAGCGTATCCTCTTGACATGCAAAGATGATTCCCTACCCAACCACTTTGTCAGCAAGTCTAACTCCTCACTGCCAGTAAGGCTTAGTCCTTGGATAGTGTTATGCTTTTTGGGTTTTTCCCTTTCCTTTAATATGTTATATAGCTTGTTGTGCATGTGAAAGGTCTGAAAAGTTACAAAGCCCATAGTCCACGCCAAAGGGTGCTACTCTCTCTCATTACCCCCTTTCCACCAACACGAACCTAGAGCCAGTTCTGTGCCGGTGTTAGAGCCAGTTCACCCTTGGTTCAATTTCTGAGCCTTAGAAGACCCGTTTGCTTTTCCACGGTCTAGAGAACCACATCATTACGTCAGTATATATACGTCGGTATACATCACTGCTTTCGCAGCAACGCAAGGCTCAACTGCAACGCACAACAGCAATGGCAGACTAGTCATTAGCTAGCCACTCTAAGTCAACTGAAATCGCTTTTTCAACTTCCAGTGCCTCATCCCTGTTCTTTATTTATTTAAAGGCGTGCCTTTAGTGCTCCTTTTTCAAAGCGACACCCCCTTGCACTTTTTCATTTTTGGCAGTGCACGTCATGTAGCCTATCTGATGTGGAAAATAGTTTAATTTTTACCAAAGTGCCACTTTGGCCATTTTTACCAAAGTCTTTTATCAATGCCACTTCTTTGTCAGCCGGCCAATCAAAATCGATTAAAGGCGGGACTAAAAGTCGTGCTTGGTCTTAGACCAGCAATGAGTTGGAGCCAGCTTGGAACCCGTTTTTCTGGCCGAGAAATGGTTCCTTGACGATGGAAAAGCAAAGAACAGGTTCAAGATTTGGCTCTGGCTCTTTACCAGCCCTGAAACTTGCTTGGTGCAAAAGGGGTATCACAGAAAACCCTGCTCCTGAACTGCCTGAAACGCCTTGTTGTTACGGCGTTTTCTTCCGTAACAAATCTACATCGCCAAGTCATACATTTGCATAATGCCCACCTAGCGGCTAGTTTGGCACCCCAGTCAGAGTGGAGGCCGGGAAGTTTGGAAAGGGGTTTCGCCATGTCGAGAAAACGCTGTTTTCGTCAGTGCGAAGGTAAATTTCATTTGTTTGGCTAGCTGACCAATCAGAGCAGACTGGGCTCGTTCGGAGGGGGGCCTTAAAGACACAGGAGCTAAAACGGAGCCTTTCAGACAAAGGGTGAATAGAGGTGCTGCAGACCCAGGCAGTATGAACATTTTTTATTGTTTATTGAATATTAAAATGCCTAAACTTATTCTAGTAGAACTCCTAAATAAAGGTATGAACCTGAAAATGAGCATAATAGGGTCCCTTTAATAAATGCTTAAAGACAGTTTAACTGAAATGGAGCCTCAGCTAAAGTTCAGGCAGATAACTTGAATGTGCGCTGCTGACGTAGCTGTCAAACAGTGCTTTGCACACACACTGATCACTAACACACCTGTTCACAATCAAATATCAGCTCATGAGGGAGGGGGAGGTATTTATAAGGCCTGATGTCAAACCTTGGCCTGATGTCAAAGCAAAGATTATGTGCTTTTAAATGTGTGCTCCCTGCCTCAGGATGTTGTCCCAGATATGTACAGCAGGGAGCTTTAATATGTAACAGACCCAACCATACCAAAACCGATGTACAGTAAATTCATACTTACTAAATGCTTAAAGACGGAGTTTGTTGCTGCTTCAACAAAAAACGTTGAGAGACAGTTGAGGTTCATTTTAATCAGTAATAGTACTGGACACCACTCTAAATTACATATAATGAAAGAAACATTGAAAAAGTGAGTGTTATTGCAAAAATATTTGTAAAGTGTGTCGTAACCTGCTTCTTTTAAAAATATGATAAGAAATACATGACAAACATGATAATGTGTTCACAATCAAATAATTCTTCTAACATATCTTTTCCCCTTCATCCCTTTTCTACCTCCTCAGGTGTTGAATGCATTGTAGTTCTCCCGGACCCTCGTAGCTACTGGGAACCTGTGTTTGGAACCTGTGTCTTCTTTTTCTCCTTTCTTATACCAGTAGCTATCATTAGCGTCTGCTATAGCTTGATGGTAAAACGCCTGCGCAGTGTCCGCATCCTCTCTGGCTCCAAAGAGAAGGACCGGAACCTACGCCGTATCACCCGCATGGTCCTGGTGGTGGTTGCTGCTTTCGTAGTGTGTTGGACCCCAGTGCAGATCATGGCTTTGGCACAGTCTCTGGGCTTTAACCTGGGGAGCCTTCTTACTGTGGTTTTGATGCACTTCTGCATAGCGCTAGGCTATGTGAACAGCAGCCTCAACCCAGTGCTTTACGCTTTCTTAGATGAAAACTTTAAGAGGTGCTTCAGAGAGTTTTGCAACCCATCTTCGTTCCGTTTGGATGGGCAACAGTCAGGCCGAATGAGGAGCATAGCGAGAGAAGTGGCAGCATACAACTGCAAGGCCGGGGATGTTGGGTCGTCCAACCCAGCGTGACTAGGCGTGGAGTGGCCCCTGGTGGGTCTGGAGCTGCCGCAAAGACATGCAGGGACAGGAAATTCCAATACAGAGCTGACTCAAATTACAACCCTTTAGCGTTAAGAGCTCTAACATCCCCTTGCCTGGGGCCTGGAAGCTATGACTGGGAATTTGATTTGAATGGGAGACAGTAGGGTTGGAGTATGCGCTCAGATGTAGATATGGTTATTGGTATTGCATTTGTCATTAAGGCCTTGAGCTGAAATAGGGAAGCAGAGAGTAAATGGTAAGATTGGGTTCTGGAGTAGGAGTCTTACATTTGCAATCACACCAATAGCAGATAAATTGCAACCGGTCACATCTTGGCTCTAGATTGACTGCCAAATGTTCTCTGAGCAGTTGCACTCTTCAACATGTATCTATCGAATGAATAAAACATATACACTACACCAGCAAATATAAGCAAGGTACATCAAATGTCTTGAGTAGCTGTCAATGGAAATACATGTATAGACTACACACAAGCTTATCTACTCACATTTTGGCATTGGTACTCAATACCTGTGTATGATGAATCTCACTGCAGGTCCACATAAAATAAAATTATCAACAGGATTGTATAGCAGGCTATCAGTTGATAAAACTATTTATACATTTTCTCTGCTAGTAGGCATTGCTCCACTCTAGGTTGTCGTTCCCCTTGGTAATTGTGACGTGAAGGAGATGTCACATAAACAGATCAGGATCAGGGGATAGGGGGTAAAAGCACTGGCAGAATTAGAGAATAAATTTGGGAGATGGCAACGGTCCTAACAGTGATAAAGGATGACAAACAAGTAGGTCACAAACTCATTGCATCTAGGACAGAATGTGGGGATTGATGTGGCTCCAAAACATAATTTAACCTCCTGATGGGACGAGGCTGGGGAATGAATGACTAAGGTGTTTGGGCAGTGTTGAATCTCTTGTGTCAACAGTGTCGGCCAATGGTCAGGGAATGGGGCACAAGGTTATTACTTTAGGTATGATCTACCATTATTGCTGTGGCAAAGCAGGAGCTCAGTATACATTTTGACAGTCCGCCTTTGAACTAACTGGCTTTATCAGTGTCTTATAAGTGCTTAAATATAAGTGCTGTAAATGTCTTTAATGTGTAATAAAATATGAAGTCACTATTTTAAGACTATAACACCTCAAAAGGATCAGATTGAGACATAAAATGTAACCTACCAAGTTGATTGTGATTGTGCTATTCATAAAACGTTTTAGCTTTTAAAAAAATATATGTATTGGATGCCTTCATAAGCGTAGAGGTATTGTCAGATGCTAATTTATTGATCGTGTACCACCTGTTAGTATGTTTCATATCTATCTAAATAATGTTTAGTTTTCTTTAGGCCTAAATATATATTTGTGGTATATAGCATTTAAAAAAATAACTCAGAAGCTATTTGTCAAATTATCTATTATGTATGTATTTATTTATCGAATCGCTGTATTAAGTTAAGTTCCTTGTTCTATTAAGTAATCATTATCAGCAGTTAAAAAAAACTAAGAAAAACATAAAATGTCCTTGTTTACAGGTGGAGTTTCTTGTTTTTTAAACATAATCAAATGAATGACTTTCCATGTCGATTATCCAATATATAACGAATGTTTTCAAATGAAGCTAGCCTGGATAATATCCATCCACTCAGGCTTTGCACTTGATTACTGGTTCTAACCTGCAGATGTTTTCTGTATTACACTTTTTTTAATTAATTGAGTGTATAAACAATGTTCAATTTATATACTTATAATTCAGATTGTTGACAAAATAAAGAAAATGTATTTTCTATCATGGTGTGTCTTTTAGCACAATCTAGTGTATGATGGTTCAAATGTGATCATTACCTTGTAGCCAAAAAAAATTACAGTACTGTTTTGTTATCTTGTGATATATGTAAATGTATCAATATTGTTATAGTCATCTAAATTGTCTGACCTCTACTATTTCCTTTGTAAAACTGTAAAAAGTTTTTGCTGTAAACTTTGTAAACATGCAAGGAGGTAAATCTTTACCTATATTAGTGTATATAAAAAAGACCACTTGAATGTCAACTTAAAACTAGTAAAAGACCCAAATATTAAAATAAAATTGTCAAGAGTAAAGAATTATGCATCAATGGGTTTTATTACAAGTATATCTCCCCTATCTCTGTTATCTCCTCTCTCCCTGAGGCATGGATGAGGTGGTGGACCCCATCCAGGGGCCAAAACCACTCGAACCTGCTCCACCCTCATCTCTCACCTGTCAAAAGTGATGTGTCGTTCATGAACGATTCGTTCATTTTGAACGAATCTTTAAAATGACTCGGGACTAACGAATAGTCTCAGAGAGTGATTCGTTCATTTTGGTTGCACATGTGCAACAACAGTTGTGTTTGAGTCGTTCGTTAATTTCGGTCAGCATAGTTAGTGTAGGAAACAGAAATGAATAGTTCACCCCTCGAATGGGTCTTCGGGTCTGAGTTCAATTTTCACGTGATAGCTCGGCATAGAAAAGAGAAATGTTTAGCCATGGTTATGTAGTTACGGCTGCGCCATAGTTATGATTCACTTACTGTGATAATTAAGTCACCTTAAAGCAGTTGCAATACACTCATTTACTGAAACGTGATGTGCTGTATTTAGCCAAAAAATCACAATATTGATATAACTTTAAGATGTATTTATTTAAAATCAGGTTGTCCCATAGAGTCAAATAATAATCACACTCCAACTACAACTAAATCACACAATATTGCAGTATTAGCTGTCTAATAAACTGGTTATTTTGTTTAATTTGACTGTAAACTGTTAAGTGAAAAACGGGAAAAAAACTGACCCAAAACCAGTAATAATAACTCGTGAACCAATTCAATCATTTCTGTTTTCTATGCTACGCCTAGCAGTCACGTGAAAGGTGAACAAAAGACTTAAAAGACAGGGCAGGAAACAGAAATGAGTAGTTCACCCCTCGACTGGGTCTGAGTCGTTCGTTCAATTTTCACGTGACAGTCGCATAGGCTCAGTATAGAAAAGAGAAAAGAGTAGTTCACCGCTCGAATGGGACTTCGGGTCTGAGCAGTTTGTTCAAAAGAGTAGTTCACCTCTTGAATGGGTCTTCGGGTTTGAGTGAGTAGTTCGTTCAAAAGAGTAGTTCACCCCTCGAATGGGTCTTCTGGACTAAGTCTTTAGTTCACTGGTCACATTATAGCTGCATAGGCTAGGCACGAGAGATCAGGGCTAAGATCGAATTCCTCAATAAAGTACATCCTAATGACTTTCGCTATGTACTTTTCCTTAACCATGAGGGAAAACGTCATGGAGGTTAAGGAAAGACATGAAGGAGAATTCATAAGGACTTAGGAAAAGACAATGACGTTGCTTAAGGAATCCGACTGCACTTACAGTAGGCTACGTGATCATGCGACGGTGGTTTTCGTGGGTCATTCGTGTAGAAACTACAATGTCCCGTAGATTATTGTAGCCCACAAAAAGCGCATCTTAACTACTTTGCCGGTGCGTTGTCACCGTGTTGTTTCATAGCCTGTATAAACGGGCGGGCAAGCCAGAGAAATACTAGCCTACTTTATTACCAAGGTTGGAATTTAAATTATAAAAAGGAATATAGGCTAACTGTCACAAAAGTGAAACAAAATATATCACATTGAGAATGGTTGCTCACGTCCTCATCACCCTGTCAACTCATATTGATCGCCACGCATGAATCCCAATTAATATGATTGTATGAAGCCTAATCGTCAAATGAATGCAAGTTACGCATTTATGTTAGGCATACAAATCTGCTACTATAGTTACATATTATGATTCTTAAGTTTGTTAACATGTTGACATTTGAAAACATATAAGCATATTAGCAAGATAGGGCATAACATAAGATGGAAAATATTTAGTAAACAACTAGGCTATATCTGATCTGAATCCCTTGTCGGTCCTGTCGATCAACGGCTGAATGGTGTCGCTTTAAATATTGCTGCCACAAGGAATTGTGGGGCGGCAGTTGCTTCTTTCCTTTCGTAAAGGATGGTCCAGTGTATCCTATGCTGAAGTACACAAGTTAGGAAGCATTGATGCACCTATCCTTAGCACTTAAGAGAATTCGACCAGTACTTATCATGGCTGCCACTTAGATACTTCCGGGTCATTTCACCCAGTTAGGAAATGACTGGGTAAGTAAGCAAAATAGAGAATTCGACCGTACCCCAGGAAACGTAAATTAGCAGTTCACCCTTAGGGACTGAGTCTTTCCTTCACTTGTAACGTCACTGCTTCATGCTTCAGTTAAGACAACGTTCATAAGTGATAGTTATTGTTTATTGGATTATTACACGTAAGTCCCCCCCCCCCCCCCCTCGTTCAATGAACGAAAAGACTCGAAAAAAGACTCGTTCATTTTACTGAACCAGAGTTAAAGAACCAAGTCTCTAAAATGAACCGATCTTCCCATCACTACCTGTCAATGAGCACAATGTCAGAGAGGGGCTCTGGAACTGCCGATCAGCAGTGCAGAAGGCCGACTTCATCTCAGCCCTTCATCTTCATCTTCATCACAGCAGGGGCTGTGAGATACGTGGCACCGACGGAGGCACACAGCAGGTTCTACTCATGGTATTTCCTGGTGCTGAAAAGGGGTGGGGGGGTGGGGTACGCTCCATCCTGGACCTGAGGCGATTAAACAGCCACTTGACTTTATTACAGTTCAAGATGCTGACGATCAGAGGCCTCTTATGCAATATCCGTCAGGGCGTTTGGTTTACAACCATAGCCCCTAAGGACGCTTATTTTCACATTTCGGTCCTCCCCACACACAGGAAGTTCCTCAGGTTTGCGTTCAAAGGTCAGGTGTTCGAGTTCCAGGTTCTCCCCTTCGGACTCTCACTGGCACCCCGAACATACACAATTACCTGGACGATTGGTTATTGTTCGAAGGCATGAGAGAGGAGGCGATGGAGCGAACGAGTGTTCTCTTGTCCATCTAGCCTCCCTCAGTTTTGTGATGAACCCCGAAAAAAGCTGTCTGGTTCCCTCCCAGTGCGTAACGTTCTTGGGAATAACCATCCGCTCGGTTCTTTGGCTCTTAACCTCTTTTTCCTTAACACCCTCCCTATCACCTCCAACTCACAAAGCTGGCAATCAGCTTGATCTTGTACTGACCAGGGGTCTCGTTTATAAAACAATGCGTAGGATCCATACCAAAAGCGTACGTACGTACAAAATATTACCTATGTGAGAGGTAATATTTCGATAAATTGTACACACCGGTGTCAATTTCAAAGCATTTGTTGAGACTCTGCCTTCTGCCAGCAGAGTCGCAGTTTCTCATCTCTCCAGTTTAGTGCGTACGCATGGGTTGAAGTTTGCGTGGAGGACCGCACATTTTCACATCAAGTATGTTTTTATAAATCCCAACGTCAGCGCTAAAAGTGGCTTACGCCTTCTTCTGTGCCCACGCAACGTTTATAAATGAGACCCCAGGTCTTGCTGTACCACCGATCTCGTGGTTACTCCATTGCATATATCTGACCGTTACTTCGTTTCTTATTCCCTTCCCCTGTCTCCTAAACCCAACACCACAACCCTCACTCACACAGTCACTACTCGCCAGAACATCAGCTCTCCGGGTCCCTCTGCCCTCTTGTCATCCGTCCCGGCGTCCCTCCCTTTGGTAGACTCCTTTACGCAGTTCTCCCCCAACACTGCCACTAGGACTTTCCTCTACACCCTGATCACTTCCCTGGACTCCCTGTGCCCTCTCACCATCAGGCCGGCTCGAACTACACCCCCTGCTCTGTGGCTGTCTGACGCAGGTCTGCTAGCTGCAGAGAGGTCATGGAAGAATATTCTAACCATCAGCACCTAAGTATCTTTCGATTTCTCCTCACTAAATTCTCATCTTCTGTCTCGGCTGAAAAAGTCTCTTTTCTACCAATCCAAATTCGCAGAGCATGCCTCTAACCACAGAAAATTGTTAGCCACCTTCTCCTCAACTCACCAGGTAGCTTAGAGAGGGTTGGTCTCAAAACCATGCAGCATCTCGACCAGGGTTCCTCAGGCTCAGTCCTGGGCCCTCTCCTTTTCTCTCTATATATACAAAGTCACGGGGCTCAGTCATACATTCAAATGGCCTGTACAGCTACGTGGACGACACTCAACTAATGTTCTCCTTCCCTACCTCTGACACCCAGGTGGTTCAACGTATATGCGTATATATACATGCCTGGCTGATATCTGGATGGTAGCGTGGATGGTAGCTCACCACCCGCAGACATCATTTTATGTTATATCTAACACACAAAACTTTAGCCTTGAGTGTCTCCAAAAGGCACATACTGTCTCTTTTGTGAACTGGTCTTCACTCTGACCCTTCTCCCACATTGGAACACCAGCTTAGGCTTGAACATCCGTGAGGATGCCAAAATTTCCCTTACACCAACTACTGCATAAAGCCAAACCAATCAGGTTACTTTATTGACAGGGTTACTCAGTTTACAACTTGTCACTTTAACTTGTTGCTAACTTAATAGCTTTAAGTAACCCAATGAGACAAAAACTTAAATATTATCCAGAAAAAACTATTTATTAAAATTAATGACTACATAAAAATGAGACTGTCTGAAGTCATCATCCAACCATATCCAATGGACTCTGTTTAAAGTTGTGTTGAACCGTAAACCATCCTTAACACATTGAGATGTAACTTAAAAAGAGTGCCCCGGCTATCATTGGACAGCAGTTAGTTAGCACGGCAGTCAGCAACATAACTTCTGCGGACTTGAGGTAGGACACTTACACTTGCCTTTTTTGATTAGACTAGTTTGCTGGCTGGACGGGTAAATGGTTTTACACACAACGTTCCTGGAATATGTGCCTCTAACAATATTGCTGCACTGTGAATATGTTGAAAGCCATCTGGCTAACCTACCTCTCTTTCTCCTGCCTTGCTAGCACGTCTTTTCGCTCTCTCCTTGCGCTGGGGGTTGTTTGCGGTTTTGGTGGATTGTTACATAGTAGCTAGACAAATCAAAAATTGATGGTACTGTCTTGGTCTGTACAAAACTCCCTAAATCATTACATTAATGCTCAAAGACATAATCTGAGTTTTGGAAATAATCACTACAAGTCTACGAAATCCAACGGCGACAAGACGACCTACTTTAACGCTGTGGCAATGTATGATAGTGAACATCTTGGGTATTATTATATTAATTATTGCATCCAGGGGCAAAGCAATGTGTTCCACCACCCTTCTTCGTTTTTGTTGTCTTCAATAGAAGTCATATTGTATACGCTATGGATCGACAGTACACTAGCTAGAAGTGTAGTATTCACGCCACCATGCTCATGACGTCTGAGAGGTCATGTGACAAAAGATGGCTGCGCCCATGGTGAAAAGTCTCGATTTCATTACGTTATTTATCGTAAACTGTACTTTAAGTCAGTTGGATGTTTGGAATGTGTTTTATGATTTGTTTATACTATTAATATTAACCTAACTTCGAAATGTGTTTCATTTCCCCTTTAACAATGACCTGGTCTCGCGATGCCAGACCTAACTCCACACTTCGTTGCACTGTGCTAGCGCTGGAAAAAGGTCTGGCACCTTGCATTCAAATTCTGGAATTGGGGGGGAAAAAACTCTCTATTGCTTTAAACCAATCACAATCGTCTTGGGCGGCACTAAACCCAGGATGCAGCAACGATGCCCTAGCAAAATAGTTTCTGGCATTAAAATGGCAAAATATTCGCTAAATAAAACGCCACATAAAACACAACTTAAGAAGAATGTTGACTTGGTGATACAACTTTTATTGGTAAAAAAGACAAACACAACTTAATCATCGGTATCCTAGAGATGAAGGATGCCTATACTTTAGCTCTGAAGGAGCTAACTAGAGCTGTCTAATCCACAGATGATGTAATAGCTGTATGCAGTTCTTGCAGAATGTTATGAAATAGATATCACAGAAGCTCGTGTGAAGAGGAATGGAGCAGAACACTGGTCAAGTCAATGTTAATGGAGCATGCAGCTGCCAATTAATACATGCACAAAACCAACTCAGACTGGTGATGGTCGTTGCCTGAGAGTCTTGCGAGACTGAGTCTGGGCTTTTCCAAGACGCCTTCACAAGTTTCTGTGGCACTGCAACTGTAGTAAAATCAGATTCGATCAGTGTTGGGACTAACGCGTTACAATGTACAAAAAGTACAATGTAACGCGTTACCGTAATTTCACTACTATTCGCGGTAACTAGTAAAGTAACACATTATTATTCCGGCGGACAATAGAACGCAGTATTTTTAGTCAGAACACAAAAAAGACAGTTGGTTCCGCGTGCAGTGGAACGCTAGCGCGAACCCATAACAAATTAATTGAAAAGAATGTTGGTGGAGCCTGTTTAGGCCTAGATTTAAGCTTGCGTTCGAAACGCAAAATGGCTATCACCTAGTTAATTTTTATAAAACTAGGCGATAAACGAATGTAATGTCAAACAAACCATGTATTCTTGTTGTGAACAAGTGTGCCTTCCACTGATTAATTTTGCATAATGATTGTTAAACAGCAAATATCTGTAAAATAGCTTAGAAATCTTCTTAACTTTACCTGTATGTCTGAGTATGCGAGCACCTCGATTTCAGTACTTTAAAAATAAAATACAATGCCTCTAGTTTTAGTTATATCATCATATTTCGTTCACTTTGAATGTGGGAATATTATTTTGAGCTGGGAATGTAAGCTGTGAGTTTTGAGGCTTGTTGGTTGGCCATTTGAGACTAGAATAAATAAATTGAACAAAAATTTGGTGTGTGGTTTATTCAATTACTTACTAAACAATTCATGGTTTATTAGATTATTATTTGTGTTGCTGTTTTAAAGTATAGCTATGTATGTATCAGGGCCTATTGCCTTGGCTAGTAGAAAGTACCACAGGACGATCACAAGTTAGCTGTGTGGGATAAAAAAAATTAAGCCTAAACTTCAGAGTTTGAGTAAATTAGGTAACGCAAAAGTTACTAACGTTAGTAACGCATTACTTTTAAAAGGAGTAATCGGTAAAGTAATTTAGTTACTTTTTAAAGAGGTAATGGGTAACTGTAACTAAATGTACATTTCCAGTAACTAGCACAACACTGGATTCGATACATAAAAAGGCTAAATCTAAGACTCATGTAGTCCTGTTAATGATTTAAAAAAAGTTTTGTGGCTAGCTAGGCATGTTTTTTCCATGACAAACTTCAATATATGGTTTTGCATACATGTACCAATTTCCATTTATGTTCTTTATGCCTGGAAAACAAAGTTATGAATGTTGTCCAGAGATGTATTAAGGTGGCTGTCTCAATTTAATCTACCACAGCCTAACCATAGTCCACATAAATGAGTGGTTTTAATGTAGCCAACAATTAAACATTTTCAACTTGTTGGTAGTTGGTTTCTGTCAGAAATAACTTTCTCCCCAATTGCCGCAACCTTCAAGGCCTTGGATATTCCTTTCCTTGCCCTGCCTGATAATATATGGATCAGCATTTATCCCGTGATCGACTGTGACTTCAATGCAACTCAACAGGAGTGTTCTTTTGGAACTATAAGTGAGACTCTCTCCTGCTTTGTTACATAACTTTAGAGTAACACACTACCTAATTTAAATCATCATGTACTAACCGCAGATCATGCCTTTACTTGGCATATACTTATATCAAATCAAATCAAATCATGTTTATTTATAGAGCACGTTCAAAACAGGCAGAGCTGACCAAAGTGCTGTACAACACATTCAGATACAGTATGTCAAATATAACAACAAAAAATACAAAAAACAGTTGTG
>JAPMUY010001370.1:0-17542 GCA_026901105.3 Galaxias olidus
ATTGAATTGAGTATTGTTGATCATTCACCACCGTATTTATTTTTTCTGCATGCACACATTTGAACCCTTGTTAGCCCTGCTGCCAAGTTAATCTGCCTCATACACACACATCCCTGCAGTTGACAACTGCCCCAAGCTCTAGCCACCATGACAAACAACACAC
The DNA here is from genome assembly GCA_026901105.3 of Galaxias olidus. Classification (NCBI taxonomy): domain Eukaryota; kingdom Metazoa; phylum Chordata; class Actinopteri; order Galaxiiformes; family Galaxiidae; genus Galaxias; species Galaxias olidus. Next base: position 164 of record JAPMUY010001370.1, read on the forward strand.
CAGCCACCACATGCTCCTTCCTGTTCAGCATAAGGGCTGGAACATCTGGCTCCACCACAGCCAAACATTTGCAAGGTAATTGTGTCCTGGGATGCCAGTCTGAAAACACCATTCTGGCCATGGAGGCAACGTGTGCCAGCAAGCATTATTATTCTTCCAATAATGTCCATTCATCATCTGCTGTCATAGTAACAGAGAGACAGACAAAGGGTAGAAACCTGTGCTGAAATCCCTTGTACCAGACTGCTGCACACACACAAACTGGAACATAGATGCCCAGGCATGGCCCCATCTGACGGGCCGTAGCATTACAGACTGGCACCTGTTCGTTTTGCTTTAAATGTCTCAGAGCCGGTGTGGAGAAGAGGATTCAAAAGTCCAGATGCCAGAGACTGACCAGTAACAACAGGAAGCACTTGGTTACCGTAATTGCGGCTAGAGGGAAATCTATTTTTACCAAAGAGAGAGAACGCCTGAATTAAATAAAAAGGTATCTGAAAAATTATTCCATATTTAATGTCTGTTTTTATACGTTCACCTTGGTTTGTTTTTTATTTAGCACTAGATTTAGTAAAATTGTAGAGCAAATAATCAGGGCCCTCCCACACGTTATGGAAAGGAATAAAGGCAGCTTCTATCTCCCTTCCAACACAAAACCTTCTTCCTGGCAAACTGTCAGAAAAAGCGCGCTAAACATACTCAAATAGTATTTCCTCGTCTTGTCAATTGTTGTCTAATTTCGTGTGTGATATTTTCATGCAGGAATATGATATCAACACTTATTTAAAAAGCTGCAGGCCAGACAGAAAAAGGTATTGCTTTAAACAGCGCTGTGAGGAAACATGTAGGACATTTGAGAAACATAAATGAAGTCTCTGGTGTATTTTGACATGTCTGAGCACACGGGTAACAAAGCTCACGTTTTCACTGTGAACCCATCATCCTACCTATTGTGTAATATTGTGTCAAGTCAATCTCTGCTTATCATCTGGCTTACCTTAAGGAGTCCATGGGGGAAGTGTGGCTGTTGTCGTGCGAGTAGCAAACTCTGTTGGCTGCCACGTCCAGTTGGGTGAAGTTGAGGAGGGTCCTTCCTGGGTGCTGAACAGCATGGATGTGCCCGTGTTTGGGTGGCACAGACACGCTGTAGACCAGCTCCTCTGGTCGGCTTGCGGTGTCTGTGGCCAGGAGCACATCAGTGGTCAAGACCACCCTCTCTCCCTCCAAAAGGGCCACTGGCTTTGTCACCAGAGCAATGTCCCCTAAACCCAGGGAAAGGTTGAAAGTCTTTATGTTTCATAGATGTCCAAACAATGCCGAAATATAATGAAGGGGATGATTATGGTAGAGGCCATCAAATACAATGAAGAACTGGTAGGGCACTTTTGGAAGTAAGAAACAACTTGTTAAGCTAAGTGTGGTACAAAGATGACGGATAAACGTAACAGTAAAGAATGTCTGCTGGGATAACGGGACGGGAACTTTGGCTGAAGCAATGCCACTCTTGCACTCCGTTAATTACCTCCTTCTTAAATGATTCACCTTATGAGATTCCTTTTCCTGTGCCTCCAGGCAGTCAATTGTTTCTCACCTTCGTTCCTTCACAATCATATGATGCCCCCAACCCCCCTGTGCCCCCCACTATGTTCACCCGACTGGCAACGCAGACACGGCTAAGGGGGAGAGCTTGGCTGCTCAATAATAAATGCCCAATAGATACAATACCTGGAGAATGTTTGGGAGCGTTAATGTGTGTAGAGATGCACAATTCAAAAAATTGCATCAACATACCAGAAGTTATGGCCGGTTGAGTGAGGATTAACCAACATCAACTTTTTGAAGGTAATGTTTCCACTCATAAGCTTTCTCTTATGGCAAGGGTGCTAGATAAAGACTTTGCCTTGCAATGTTGGCCTTAACACTTTAACACTTACAAATCTGTAGTGTCGTTTTCCCACAGCATGGCAGTCCAAAATGTGGTCCTCACCTTTCTGGCTTGTGTGAACTAAGATGAAAAAAGTCTGAGGTGGTGACTCGTTGTCTGTATCACTCAGGTAGAAGCGGAAGCTATCATGACCTTTGAACCCAATGATGGTAGTATGCGTGTACCAGAGGTGATTTAGTTCCACATCTTCCTGTGTAAAGTTCTGACCTGGCCCAAGTTCTGTCCAACCACTCTCTCTCTGCATAGAAAGTATGGGTCACACACACATTAAATAATATTGTTAGTCATCCTATATTAAGAGAAGTCAAAATAGAGGTGCAAAAAAGCATTGAAAAAATGACAAAATGTACCATAAATTATATCATTGGCTTTAATAAACAAGTTCAATCTTGACCAACCTTCAGTTGTAGCCTGCCAAATTTTGTCCCAGCATTAAGAATGTAGTAAATATGGTTTGAGGGGCTGTCCAGATCCTCAGCGTCCAGCACTACACTAGAGATCACCCTGTGCGCCAGCGATTCTACTTCCATCCCTACATTTCTGAGCAGCGACCACAGCAGAGAGAACAGACGAATCAGACCATGCACTCTTGCTGCTTTTACAAAGCTCTTAGTAAACAAGGCTTAAAATGACATTTTGATCATATTCTGTGCATGTTTGATAATATTTTGTTTTATTTCCAAAATAGCTTAAAGGTAACGACTAAATATTGTGTGAGGTTATTGGGAAGTACTGTGATTAAAAAGAACTGCAAACTACAAGGAAAGCAGAAGTCTTTGGGATCAAGAAAAAAATTCTAAACAAAAGGGACAAAAAAGGAGTGACTGATCTCCAGAGCAAGCTAGACGCACTGGGGATACATCCACACAGATCAGTGAAGGTACTATGAGACATTACGTACTATAAAACCTCAGAGAGCACAGGAGCAGGCCTCCATGTCTCTACAGAGGAGAGATACAAGAAACAGGCAGCGTGCTGGAGAGACCTGTCACTTCCATCCTGCAGGATGCTGCAAACAGGGAAGCAGGCGTTTGCCAAAAACCTGTATTACTTCTGGCTTGTTGGTCTTTACAGAACCAGCTCAGCCTGTGCCAACGCACTGACTCAAATACAAATCCCATCACAGCAGTAAAAGCAGAAAGGGGAAACGACAGCATGGGGACCAGGTCAACAACAGGAAAATGTCAGTCAGTCAATCACAGGTTCTCCTACACCCTCCCCCTTCCGTCCACTTGTTCCCCACTGCCCTCCACTTCTCCACCGTGCCTCCCTGCACACTGCCTCATCCCTGCCCCACACATCTACCTCCCACCATCTTCCCAGGACACAATGGGGAATGGTGTCCTTACCTCAGCAGCCTTGGCTTCTCGTCGTTGGCTGGGAGGACGTAGACGTGCGCTGTCCGCTGGACTGTGTGCACACCATCTGTCAGCTGAATGGCAAAAGCATCCTCCAGGGTTTCTGTGTCGTCGTGCATGTACATGATCTTAATCCCTGCCACAATGGAAAAAGAAAAAGGCCCAGGCGAGGAGAGCAGGGAAATGTAATGCCCGGCCTTTTACAGAATGGTCTTATTTGTCCATTATTGAGAATTAGCTGCATGCTAGCTTTAAATCAGCAACACCTTATAAATACTGTTTGTGTTTTCTACTATACAGCAGCATAATAAGATAAGACACAAAAATACATCTATTAAAAAGTTAACCACTGTGTATGTAAATTAATATAAGTTAGCAGTGTGTGAATATACAGATAATGTCTATATGCATTTGCATGGGAATGCTCTACTCACACACACAGCATTTGCACTGCAAACACTGCATGTGTAATCTGCTGTACTACGTTTGTGTGCATCTTAAATTATAGAATAAAACGTATTTCATGACCAGTCTATTATCTGTGTCTGAATGGATAGAGAGAACAGTTGGAGGAAGGTGTTAAGAGGGGCGGCGCTGGGTGACCTCTGTCTCAAACAGCTGGGGTACAGCCACCACAACAAGGAGTCTGCCCTTTAGAAGGCCACACCCAGACAAGGAGAAAGGGACAGCACATTTATGTCTGTCATCCCTCATCCCATTTCAGGGGTATTCCTTTTACCTTCCAAAGTTAATGTGTACAGGGGACGTTCTATTCTGTTCTCCAGTGGGAGGTGTATAGTCTACCGTCAATATGGCATTATTTGGCACCTCTATGTAGGTTCTTACAAGCAAACAGGCACCACTTCTATTTTCTCACTAAAAGGTTGTGAAAGGCATTCAATGCAGGATTACTTCCCAAACACCCCAAACCACACACAGGAGGACATGAACATGTATAATATAATAACAATGCGTTCGAAAATTAGACATGTGTGACTGTGCATGAGTGCTTTTAGGATTTGCTTATAAGATGATGTTTGCATTAGGTAGGCCTACCTATGTACGGGATTGTGCTGTAGGTGGACCGGGCTGGAATGTCTGCTCGTATTATCGATAAAAAGACACCATTGCTTCTTGTTTCATCTGTTTAACAGGTAGCTTTTCTCGGTCTAGCACAAAGTATTTATTGCTTATGTAATGGCACAATGGTCTGAGAGCCCCATAGATGTAGGGCAACCCAGGCAGGTTTGCCTGCTAGGGCAACCTCACTATTACAAGACAGGCCTGTGATTAAGTGATTAAGGGATAAAGAAAAGGTTGGCAAAAACATTGATCCACTTCTGGATAAACTCCTGGCAGTGAAATGCTAACTCTTTGTCTAACCACTTTGTCTGCTCCATAAACATCCCCAACACAAGAATACTTTCAGTTCATAATAATGAAAAAGTAGTATAAGATAATTTAACAACACACTACGTCTGGCTAATCGTAATGTGAAACTCATCTTTCTTGAATAAATTAACACAAATACACGGGTATGAACCAATATGACAGTTTCCATGAAACCAGAGCACAGGCTCAGAATGATCTGCCTGAACTTCAGTTAAACATACTCATGTATGTGGAAACACATGATTCATGTAAATACACTTTAGTTGGGCATGTTTTAGACATACTCATATGTGGAAACACATAATTCATGTAAATACACTTTAGTTGGGCATGTTTGGGCCTGCTTACCCATTCAGTCATACACAGGAAGCACAAAAATCCCTACAAACCGGAACATTCTTATGACCCAACCAGGAGCTGGTGTCCCTCTCATTTCATGAAGGCTGGTATCTTTGACACTCTGGCACAACTCTGGCTGCAGTTGTTGCATACAAAGACACTTCTTTTGATCTGACATGGATGTTGCAGTGTAGCCTAATAGGAGATTTCACAACATTAAGTCTAGTAAATATTAGCCAGTTTTATAGCAGTGAAGATCTGGTAGTGCAGGCAAAGCAATGCTGTGGTGCTGTTCACGATGGCGTTCACATGTCCATTGACTTTCAAACAGGTACGCAGGACCATACGGGATAGAAGACGAAGGAGGCTATGAAAATGATTCTCAATAATATAGTATTGCAATAATATGCAAAGGAACGACAAGAAAAGTAGCGGTCTCTAGTCTCATTGCAAGTCACTTTTGACCAAAACCTATTTGACAAAAATGTAAAACATAAGAAAGGTGATTTAATTTACTCTGAACTTGGTATGGTTGTTAGTGTATCATCAGGTGCTGGTGTAAGAGTATTGGTTTGAGTATTTCAGAATCTGCTGAGCTAAGCACAATCATCTCTAGGGTTTACAGAAAATGGTTTGAAGAAGAGAAAATCTCCAGTGAGCAGCAGTTCTGTGGGTGAAAACGTCTCCCTGCTGGCAAAGGTCAGAGGAGAATGGCCTGACTGGACTGAGCTAAAGGCAGCAGTAACTCACATAACCATTTGTTACAATCGAGCTATGCAGAAGAACATCTCAGAACGCCCAGCACATCAAGCCTTGAAGTAGATGGGCTACAGCAGCAGAGGACCACACCGGGTGCCACTCCTGTCAGCTAAGAACAGGAAACTGAAGATATATTTTGCACGGGACCTCCAAAATTGGATAATAGAAGATTGGGAAAACGTTGCCTAGTCTGATGAGTATCGGTTTCCTCTGCGACATTCAGATGGTAGGGTCATTTATAATCAAGGTTCAGGCTGGTGGGGGTGGTGTAATGGTGTGGCCGGGGATGGATAGAAAATACTTTTACTTTTATTTATCTATGCTTTATGATTGCACTTTGAATGAGGAAAGGCCATGTGGCAGACTTAATGTAAAACCTTTTATTTCATGTTTTTGCCTTATTTGTAGGGCCATTACAACATTTTATGTAAATCTCACAGTAATTTTGAGCTCTCTTGCACTGACCTAATATCACCCATTTATTATGGAAACACTTGCATCCACTCTCCCTGCGGTGACAGTGTCACAACAAACACCCCAGTTTTGTAGTGTTGTTACTAGGCTACCTGGTTGAGGCTGTATATTTACACCCATACTATTGGAGACAACATGAAATCCCATTACCTTGTAGAAGTTCTGTCATTGTGAAGGTACGCACAGGCAGACTCTGGTGGAGAAGGTCTGTTTCTACATCCTTGTAGCGATCCATCTCCATTCCATAGATCCCATTTAGTAGGGTACCGTGAGCTGGAGTCTTCACCACTGTGAAGGTCAAAATATCTGATGGTGCGTCAAGGTCAAAGCCATTCAGAAAAGCTGGAGTCAGCTCCTTAAGTCCTCCTTCTTTTACCTATGCAGAGAGTGAGGAGGGGATTAAGAACGGCAAAGAGGATTTGTTTCTTTATGAACTCATTATTTAAAAATGTATTTTGAATTAATGGAACAAATATTTTGTAATAACATTTAAAAAATATATGTATGATCCTTGTCCCCCGACAAGACTAGTCACTCTGTGGACTGGGAGGATAAAGGAGACGTCACTCTGTAGACTGGGAGGCTAAAGGAGACGTCACTCTGTAGACTGGGAGGCTAAAGGAGACGTCACTGTGTGGACTGGGAGGATAAAGGAGACATCACTGTGTAGACTGGGAGGCTAAAGGAGACGTCACTGTGTAGACTGGGAGGCTAAAGGAGACGTCACTCTGTAGACTGGGAGGCTAAAGGAGACGTCACTCTGTAGACTGGGAGGCTAAAGGAGACGTCACTGTGTAGACTGGGAGGCTAAAGGAGACGTCACTGTGTAGACTGGGAGGATAAAGGAGACATCACTGTGTAGACTGGGAGGCTAAAGGAGACGTCACTCTGTAGACTGGGAGGCTAAAGGAGACGTCACTCTGTAGACTGGGAGGCTAAAGGAGACATCACTGTGTGGACTGGGAGGATAAAGGAGACGTCACTGTGTGGACTGGGAGGCTAAAGGAGACGTCACTCTGTAGACTGGGAGGCTAAAGGAGACGTCACTCTGTAGACTGGGAGGCTAAAGGAGACGTCACTCTGTAGACTGGGAGGCTAAAGGAGACGTCACTCTCTGTAGACTGTGTGTAGACTGGGAGGCTAAAGGAGACGTCATTGTGTGGACTGGGAGGCTAAAGGAGACGTCACTCTGTAGACTGGGAGGCTAAAGGAGACGTCACTCTGTAGACTGGGAGGCTAAAGGAGACGTCACTCTGTAGACTGGGAGGCTAAAGGAGACGTCACACTGTAGACTGGGAGGCTAAAGGAGACGTCACTCTGTAGACTGGGAGGCTAAAGGAGACTGGAGTGAGAAGATCAAATCCAAAAAGAAGCTTTCCTTCTTTAAAGGCCCCACTTAGAAAATGTTGCTGGCTCATTTTAAACAAGAAAACTTTATCAGACATCAATATAGCTATCGACATTAGCAAGCTATTTAGTCATGTCCAGAGGTATGAACATTCATGCATCTGCTTTTGCGCTTACAAGATTTGCGCTTTCATAAATGTTTTGTTGGTTCCATTGTGTAGCAGTAGTAATTTCTAGTAATCTGGTGCAGGTCTATTTAAATGAGTAGAGTGGACCTACAGTGAAGTTAGCCAGCAGCAAGGTGGGGGTCTCATCATTAACGGGGGTGATGATAATGTAGAAGGGGGTGAGGGCTGACTGGTGCACCCCATCTCTCACAGTGATGGTGAACTGGTCAATGGTAGGCTCCGCCCCTCGGTGGTCCGCCTGCACGTAGCGGATGTACCCTGAGCTGAGGTGCTGAAGGCTGAAGAAAACTGAGACAAGATATTTTCCTGTTAGTTATGGTGTAATAATAATAATAATAATAATAATGATGATGATGATGATGATGATGATGATGATGATGATGATGAATATTGGATTTAGTTTGTAGCACTTTTCTCAGGACTTAAAGCGCTTTGCAAATTGGATGCCAATTAGGTACACACAACGAATTGACAGGCAGATAGACAGACAGCTATCACTCACGATAACCAGTCTGAGTGATACCATTGCAGCCAATGTGCGCCAAACTTGCTCATCCAACATATCGCAACAGACTTTTGCACTCTTGCAGACTCCAGTTGTATTGGCAGTGCCTAGTCAGGGCACTGATTGGAGTGTTTATCTTATCTTTTATCCATATAGCTTTTTGATCAAATATAATTTGATATTGGGCCCTCGATAAAATATTTGTAGACTAGCATTATTTCCAACCAAACAAAGAAATAGGGGAAACAGATCCAACAAGGAAAAACAAGGTCTCCTCAGTTCAAGGGCTAGAACCAGGAATTATTAGCAGGTTTTATGTGTTACAAAAGCAGGAACACCACATCTTATCTCAAAACACAAACAGTACTTCTATTGATAAAAGTGATCTAGCACAGGTATGGCAAATGTTAACTAGATATGTGGCTATGATATATTGCTTGTAACTGGGAAAGTCTACATCTGTAAAGTATTTTTACATAAATTGTTATGGCAATATTGGGTCCATCACACATTGGGTGAGTAAGAAAAACACGAACACCACACAAGGGCTAGACACCTGTCCAAGTGCTATGTCTGTCTAAACTGCAATAAGGATGTGATATAATATAGGAGCAATATTTCCTCTTTGCACTAGTGATGAGGGCCAACCTAGGGCAAATCTCTGAGTACTGTATTGCTCACCAGTAATAATATAAAAGGCACTGTGGTAAACAGCTTCAAATGAGTTTAAAATGGTGTCCAATGTGTGCATGTTCACCACACTACCGTACACCAGAAGCCTTTTTGTTATCTGGGCTCACTAACCCTACCAACCGCAATCACGCACAAACGGTACCACGAAGGTGGTTATCAGCTCGGTAAATGAACCCAGGTTCACCCTTATGACCACTCGCAAACACTGACAAGTCGCATATTTTACACAAGATGTAGAAACTATTATTAAACAAATAAGAAGAATTGAAAAAGATATAGTCCAGGCTAAAAGCAACGCAGTTTATAAGACTACTGTTATTGGATATAGAAAACACTTATTATGATAGAAAAAAAACAGTGAGATCTGCCTGGGTGTTTTCCGGTAACATCCAACATCATTTTGTGCAATCTAAGCATAGGAATTAACGTTTGCCTATAACAGTAAAAACATTTTTTTATTAATTAATTATGTTTAACTAAACGTCAATACTTCAGAATCGATACAGTATCGCTAAATCACTTAATTTGAGATTATAGAATTGAATTGCTCTTTTTCCAGTTCTATTAAGGATGGGGTTTTGCCCTAATTTGGCTCTGCATGCATTATTTTGAGTTTTTCTTTGCACTTGAAGAATGCTTTTACAGAACTCCACACGCAGGCTCCATTTGGGTGTTTGTCCCATTTTGAAAAATCTTGATTTGAAAGGGGACCCCACACTTCACTGACATAGAGAGCAATTGGTTCTATGACTGATTGGAATATTTTTTATCCAGGTTCTAATTGGAATTTAAATTTTGATGTTTTTTTATTGTATAGAAAGCTCTTCTTGCTTTGTCTATCAGGCAGGCCCGGTTCTAGAGTGCATTGTCTCGGGGGGCAATGACTGATGGTGAGGGGGAATCACAATTATTATAATTTTTTTATCATAGTCACAACATCAACCTACTATTACTTGGAAAAGCCACACCACATTTCTCGATATCTAGACTACATTTCTAGCTGTGCCCTATGCTGTCTTCACTGGCACTAAAGTTAGTCGAGGCACAGCCACGATACGAAGAGGGTGCGTGCTAGCTAGATGTTGCTAGTAGAGAACCAGGGACAGCGATCCACCTATCCATTTTGATGCACATAACCCTTTAAATTACTTGCACCTGTATTGAAAGCAGTGCGAGGTTTAGAGATTATAGTTAAAGATTATAGTTTATAATAATAATAATAATAATAATAACTTCATTATATAGAGCCTTTCAAAATAGGGTTACAAAGTGCTTTACAATAAAAATAACAGTAAAAAAATGTAATATTTTAAAAACACTAAAACACTAAAATCACACAGTAAAATCAGGTAAAAAATATCTAAAGTAACTATAAATAAACTAAAAATAAACAAAAAAACAAAAGTTTAGTTAAGTTAAACATTTCAATTCAAAAAGCCCAACGAGGCATGACGTCCAACTCTGCCCCTATACAAAAACAGTTGGCCGGCTAAAATTAATAGTACAGTAATGCTGCTCACGTGTGGTATCAAGAGTACGCAACAGAGTAAGTGAAATGGCAAGTTCAAAATGCTTTTTCACATGGCCAGACCAACCAATCAGATATAAGTAAACTTTGATTATTTCTATGTGGCATGTTTATGATTGGCCATGTTGACAAACAACACAAAAAAAGTAATTTTTCAGTTATTTAAAAATTTTTGGGATGAAGTTTGGTCGGGTTGGTGGGGCAGTCGGAGCATTTAGAGGGGCATTGCCCACGCCTTATTCATCAGAGTCTAAATATAATTTGTGTTTGTGGGCTTAATTTCCTGAACCTTTTTGGAATAACATGATTTTTGACTTTTTGAGGTTTACTGTGAGGGCCCAGGTTTGGCAGAACATGTGTAGGTAATCTAGGTGTAGCCCCTCTGCGGTAGGAGACAGAAGCACCAGATCATCTGCATAGAGTAGACACTTCATTTCTGTGATATTGAATATGATACCTGGTGCTGCAGATTGCTCAAATGTTTTTGCAACTTGATTTATATAAATGTTGAACAGAATAGGGGATAGATTACACCCGTCTCATTCCACATCTCTGAAGGAAAAAGGACGTTTAGTTGATTGTCAATCATGATTGAATATTGGTTGTCTACAATGATTTTATTACAACATATGTGTCGTCCCCCCCCATTATATATATATATAGTTATAATATTATTATTATTATTATTATTATTATTATTATTATTATTATTATTATTAATAATAATAATAATAATAATAATAATCTTAGAATTGTAAACAAATGCAATGATTTTGAAACCCAAGCAGATACAGAGAAACTAAAACATATAATAGGTGAAAACCCCTGCTGCATAATAGCTGCCAAATATTTGGCCTCTTGTCACAACCTAAGGGACAGCCAGTGGAACACTGCACTAATATGAATGTACCATTTGTTCATCCTGTTGTTACTGTTCTTAGTATTATTGTTACATGCAATTGGTATGCACTGTCATGTTAACAGTGATTTGTATGTGTATGTATGTTTATGTTCAACTATGTTTGCTTTGGCAATATACACATTTGTCTTTTCATGTAAAAAAAACTCAGAGAGAGAGAGAGAGAGAGAAATGTGTTATATCAGAGTTAGGACTAAGATTCAGGGGTCAGGATTGGTCGAGTTTTTGAGAAAGTTATTTGAAAGAAGCTATAGTAGGATAAGTGTTATGGACGTCTGACACTTCATAATAAATTAAACTTAAACATTGTGATATAAATATGTTATTACATTATTGGCTCCAATTATTACATTTTTTCAGTTTTTTTTATAGCAAGCCAATAATGCAATAACCGGTCAATAATGTAATAACTTATTACGTTATGGGCAAAACGTTATTACGTTATTGGTTCAGACATTTTATTACATCATTGGCAAGTTATTACATTATCAGCTTTTATTACATTAAGAATGGGAAAATTATTACGTTATTGGCAGTTATTACGTTATCGGCAGTTATTACGTTATTGGCTGCTACAACCCCAACGCGCGCGAGTGAGAGAAGAAACAGCTCTCTGTTCCTCCCTCAGCCATCCAGCTGAAACAGAGGCCAAAGTCTCCAGTCCCTCACCAGACCCATCAGAGAACTGAGTATCGACTGGTAATTGTTCAGAGGAATAGTTTGCTTTCACAAAACTGTATTTCATTTTTGAATGCCTTTCTAATTATGTCATTTAATTTTTCCCCAGATGAAATGATCTGTCCAACATCAATCCTGATCTCAGAGGCCTTCCTTCCCTTGGAGAAGAAACAGCCCCATGTGTCCCTCCCTCAACTTCCCAGCTGAACAGAGATCACCTTAAGTCTCCAGTCCAGTTTAGAGAAGTGTACAATCCACTCCAACAATTATCGCTTCCAGTGTTTTACAGTTTGTTTTTTTGGTGTTTGTCAGGTTACAGGTGACAAGGTTTTTACCATTTGTACCAATATGTATTGTGTCATGAATGTAATTAATAAATGGCGAAAACTTTCATTTATGATGTTCATTAAAAAGGAAAAAAATCTATCTTCCGTCCTCCCCAATTTTTTTACTCACTAGCCGCCACTGCAGCTTACATATTGTGTTTCACATTTAGGTTATTTGAATTGGTGGGCTAATATTAAGCAAAAGCCAATGCTAGGTTAACAGCAGATATCTGCAATATCTAAATCATGCAATCACAATGTTTAAATCAACCAAAAATCGGATGGATAGCAGACTTTAACAAGCGTGTCCGGACATGTTCATCACATTTAGTTGTTCTCTGGAAACATTTCTGTTGTGTTGTCTGTATTTGCAGTGCATTTCTGTTAAGTGTTTTGTTGTCGGTACTTGCAGCGCGTTTCTGTAATGTGTTATCTGTATTTGCAGTGTGTTTCTGTAATGTATTGTGTTTTCCACTTTCCAAAGTAAGCATTCGATTTCAAAGGTTTTCCAGCCTCACGTGTGCTTCAGCTGAGGAAATTAAGTCACTATATCAAAGTTTATTTCTCTGGTATATTTTGTCCACTGAATTTTCCAACAGAACAAGTTCTTCTGTCCTTTTGTTTGTGTTGGTCTGAAGTCTGCTTACAATTGACATGCTCCCCATTATCTCAGTAGCTACTAGTCACTAGAGGGACTGTGCGTGAAAACAAATTCGCAGATGCAAAGTAACATCACCTCACTTGTAATAATTTCAAAGATGAAGAAGTGCGGGTACCCCACCCACCACCCTTTGATAGAGGGTACACTCACCCACCACCCTTTGATAGAGAGTACACCACCCACCACCCTTTGACAGAGGGTACCCCCACCCACCACCCTTTGATAGAGAGAACCCACCCACCACCCTTTGATAGAGGATACCCCACCCACCACCCTTTGATAGAGGGTACCCACCCGCCACCCTTTGATAGAGGGTACCCACCCACACCCTTTGATAGAGGGTACCCCCACCCACCACCCTTTGATAGAGGACACCCACCCACCACCCTTTGATGGAGGGTACCCCCACCCACCACCTTTTGATAGAGGGTACCCCGACTCTTTGGAGTGACCACCCACCACCCTTTGATGGAGGTACCCACCCACCACCCTTTGATAGAGGATACCCACCCACCACCCTTTGGTAGAGGGTACCCACCCGCCACCCTTTGATAGAGGGTACCCCCACCCGCCACCCTTTGATGGAGGGTACCCACCCATCACCCTTTGATAGAGGGTACCCCCACCCACCACCCTTTGATAGAGGATACCCACCCGCCACCCTTTGATAGAGGTTACCCACCACCCTTTGATAGAGGGTACCCCCACCCACCACCTTTTGATAGAGGGTACCCCGCCCACCACTCTTTGATAGAGAGTGACCACCCACCACCCTTTGATGGAGGGTACCCACCCACCACCCTTTGATGGAGGTGTACCCATTGTGCATACAGCCAATATAATCAGGATCAAATGTTTCTGTGCTTAATTTTGTTTATATTTCATATTTTACTTACCATGACATAAAAATAGTTTTTTAAAATGTCTTATTATTGAGAGTAATCTAAATCTATAATAAACTGATTTTAAATAGAACTGCACATAATCCATCCAAACTCTGATGTGCGTGAAACCCTAAGTGGATGAAATTCATTGGAACACACACACGCACGCACGCACGCACGCACGCACGCACGCACGCACGCACGCACGCACGCACGCACGCACGCACGCACGCACGCACGCACGCACACACACACACACACACACACACACACACACACACACACACACACACACACACACCACTGACCCACTCTCAGGCCTGCATTACTCTTCTCAAAGCCTGGTGAGGGTAGTGTGTTCTCCACAAAACCGTGCTGTGGAGGGGTCTGGAGGTAGAAGTGGAGCTGCTCTGGGTGGGTGTCAGGGTCCAAGGCTCCCAGTACTCCCCCACACAGACAGGCTGAAGAGCCCTCATCTACCACAAAAACGTCACCTGAAGAAAAACAAGAGATCAAAGTCAATCAGTAGGATTAACACATTGAACCTAAAACTCCAGAACAAGAGGCACTATGAACTGAACTGAAACATGGGATAGAAACGAGGTGCAAACAATTAATGAATAACCTAGTGGAACGGGGACAATCATCACTGCCCCTACTGCCATTCTACTGAATTGTCTTTCTCTCCCTATCTTAGGCTATGGTCACACCGCATGCAAAAGTGGCCCAAATCCCATTTTTTTCATAACAGTGTGAAAAGCACAAATCACATGGAATCCGATCTTTTCAATTCGGATTTGGCCCACTTCCATATGTGGTAATAAATTGGATACAGGTTTGATTTTTTTGCAATGCGACCTCAGTCTGAACAGTCAATTCGGAATCCGTGCGACTTTTACGTCTCTCTGGAGCTAGCGTTCTGAGTGTGACATCTTTGTTATTGTTCTTTTGCGCATGAGGGTCAGTTCAGGACCGTGACCAGTTCACACTGGAATCTGATATTGGCCACATTTAAAACGAATTGTGTGAACAGCCAAAAAACTAATTCGGATCTGAGCATAAATCTGAATTGCGCATTAAGGCCTGCAGTGTGAACGTAGCCTTAGTCTCCCTCCTCTCAGTTTTTTCCCCAACTCTTTTTGCCAGCAGTTGGCCAGCATGCTGCCCCAAGGGTGCTGGAGAAGTCATCAAGCCAATGCACGCTGGCATCTGTCCATTTACAACTCTAATAAACAATGACTCGACAATGGGCACTGGTAAGCCTACTTGGATACAGAGCCGCACTGTGTGTGTGTATGTGTGTGTGTGTGTGTGTGTGTTGGGGGGGGGGGGGGGGGGGGTTATGTGCAATTTGTGTGTGTTTATTGATTTCTGGCAAGACGTGGTAGTGGTGGTGGGGTAGGCGGCTAATGAACAACATTCTGGGAATATTGTAGCAGTATCGGTAACTCTATGCTAAATTGTCTGCAGGTTGCGCCACATAACCTTGCACGTCCAAATTGGTCAGGGTAGCCGGCCTAGCTATTTCTACAACCCTGTCAACAGGTTTTCGAGGTACATTACCCCAATCAATCAAATCTTCCAGGCTTAATCCCTATTGTCTTTGTTCTGATAAATACTCCATAGGTTTGTAGCTGCTATCAAGTAGCATGTTTATGTAGCCTACTTTTCAATTCCACTGCTGTCCACACAGAACAGCTAGCCAAGTGAAAACCAACCCCTAATTGGCATGTTGGAGCATGAAATCTTTCAATAAATAAATTATTCAATTAAATCCTTCAATATATGCTTCAACAAATAAATCCTTCAATAAATGTGTCAATAAATCATTAAATAAAATGTACAATAAATTATTCAATACATATTTTATGTATTTATTGAGGAATTTATTTATAGATTTATTGAAGTACATATTTGTGTATTTATTTATTGAAGTATATATTTATGTATTTATTGATAGATATATGTATTTACATATTTATTGATGGATATATTTATGCATTTATTGATGGATTTTATGAAATATTTATTGATTGATTTGTCACTTTCCATCCGCCATGGAACCGAGGCTAACAGCCACCAAATGGCAAAAAGCATTTTTTATGGGGTCATTATTGTAGCAAAACTATTTGCAAATGCGTGTGGAGAGTTGTGTATCTGTATCTCAATCCGTGCGTGCGTAATCAGGTTTGTAAGTGTATAAAAAATATACGTCTGTATTCAGATTTGCAAGTGTATTGAGAGTTGTATGTGTGTAGACAAATCTGTGAATGCGTGCATAGATCTGTAAATGTGTAGACAAATCTGTAAATATGTACGTGGATATTAACGGCTAAAAGTCAATGTATTTTGCTGCAAGAGCTGAAAATTCAGACAAGCATAAATTACAACTCACGCGGGCCTCTCAATTAGATGTGTATTTACACGTGACTTTTGCTACACTTCTGCCGTGGCGGAGATCTGCATTCTCGAGATCTGTGCGTGGGTAGCGATTTGTCTGTGTCGAGATTCGTCTGTGTGATAGAGATCCGTCCGTGTAGCGAGTCGTCCGTGTGTCTCAGTAGAAATTTCTGTGACTCCCAAAGTGCACTTCGACATGTAACATCCAATCAACGTTAATAATAATGTCACATGAGCCGGTAAATAAATAGAATATAGGCTACGTTAGTCGTTACATTTGCCGAGGCTACAATTTAGTGATATCTGGTGTTGCTGTTTCGCTCCCAAGTTATTTTCTCTTAGACATTCTAACTAATTCCATTAGTAATGGGTATTCAGTTAGTTTACATTCTCAAACACAACTTTCAAATGATTTATTGCATTCATATGGAAGCCCTAAACTGCCATACATTCATATGCAATATGCAATATAAATTAATCCATTGCTTACAATGGGTGCTACTAATAACTGTTGCTCACTGGGTGCTACAATACAGCGTAACGTGACCGCGGACTGATTGACCGGCCCATTTTAGCCGCCAGAATTTTAAACTTTGATTGGATGTAGTGTGTCGAAGAGCACTGCCATATAAGAAAGGCAAATAAAGGTTTACGCCGGGCAGTTTCACAACCAGACCAAAACGCGAACGAACCCCTATAAATATCCATCCAAAGACGTTGACGAACTGAATAAAATTATTATTTAGCTTAAGAGATGGTTTTGTGAAGTTACATTTAAACGTCACATATCATGACATATGCTGCACTAGGCCTACTGATTATACAATGTCATTATTTGCACTATAGGTAGACAGGACAAACGTGTTTTAAGTTTTTTTTTTAATCAAGTGATTAAACAGTGAATGCTCCAAATTTCTGTTACTTACTAAACGTTTATTAATAAAAACAAATTCATACATTTTCAGTTGATCTAAAAGTGATAA
>JAPMUY010001372.1:5000-32500 GCA_026901105.3 Galaxias olidus
CCTGAGTGTAAAATTATAAAAGCTTTTTAATTTCCATGAAGGAGGGAGATTGTCCTATGACAGTGGTAGATGGTTTGAGTTTATGTACTATACACTGCTGTAGTCCTATATGATTCATTTGTTAAACTATAAGGGATCCTAGTCAGACAGCATCTTTCTTTGAGTCTGTATTACACGACACAGCAAATTTAGCTAGCTCTAAGATAATAATAATAAGAAGAAGAGGAATACATTTTATTTAAAAGCGCTTTTCAACACACCCGAAAACACTTCACAACGTTAAAAGACAAAACATGGAAATAAAATTAACTAAAAACAAGTCTAAAAGACAAAACATTGTTATTGTAGGCCTGAATTAAAAAGGACGTTTTTAGCCTGGCCTGTATTAAGACACGTAGTAAAGTTAAGGTCAAACATATGGTTCATGTTTGTAGAGTCAGATTGGGCAGATAGCACCAGACGATAAAACAATCTCAAGTGTTAGCCACCTCTGCTAGCTGTGTGCAGTAGAATGTTCAAAGGCCTCTGGCCTCTGTTTCTCTGTCGTTGTCCCTCAGTGGTGCAATGACCTCCTCACGAATATTAGGACCGCGTCGTCTTTGTACACTTTCCGCCGAAACTTCAAGACTCACTTGTTTCGACCGCACTTCGGCTCTGAAATGTTACGTTGCGTCTACCTAGCACTTCTACTTGATATACTAAGAAATTGTTTGTACTCATTGTTTGTAGTTGGTTTGCGATGTTTGGTTCTGTTTGGATCGACCTGACTTGTATTTTTTACCTTCTCTTTTTGTAGGCATTATTTTTTGTAAATCGCTTTGGATTAAAGCGTCTGCTAAATGAACGTAATGTAGGCCAGTCTGTGTTACACCAAGCTAAAGTTAAACGTTCACGTTTTACACCAGACTAAAGTTGACTTTGCAGAGTCAACAATGTTATCACAGAGCTTCGAAAAGTTATTACTCTTTTGTTTGACAGTCCATATAACCTCGCCTTTTCAGGCCTCGTTAATGGGTTTGCCTCTACAGTATGTTATAAGAATGTAACCACATTAGCTAAAAGAGATTATTGGCATTAACTATGACGGTATTTAGAAATGTTGGTGCATTGATTGGTGTATTATTATATGTAAATTTTCTTATGTGTATTGTGGAGAATGGCCTCCAAGCTGCAAATAGTGTGTGTGTGTGTGTGTGTGTGTGTGTGTGTGTGTGTACGTGTGTGTGGCTGTGTTCACCAGAGTCTTCACCTGATGCACAACTTCAACACGCTGATGGCGGTGGTGGGCGGACTGTGTCACAGCTCCATCTCCAGACTGAAGGACACCAGTCTGCACGTCTCCAGCGACGTCACCAAGGTAACGACCGGGGGGGTTCAAAAACTCTCTCATTAGTGTTGCGTGTCGTTTGAAGTACCCGGTAGAGCCAAAAGGCTCCAGCGACGTCAACGCTAAGAGGTACTAGAAACGAACAGTGGGAAAAGGATGCTTAGTTGTCTTTTTGTGGCTTTGAACTACTTAAGACATAGTAATAATATTTATTAATATAATATGTAATATAGTATGTAATTATATATCAAAAACATAAATTAAACTTTTATAATGTATTTTAAAATATACTACATTCATATAATATGTAATATAGTATGTCATTATATATCATAATAAATCGTTTAAAAGTGCACATTAATTAACCGTCTTAAATATGTTACAAGTCTTATGCAGTCCCGTGAGAGGACATTAGAATGATTATATATAATAATATTTATATTATAATTAATTCTATAAATTATATAATTAAAGAGCACCAGTGACATCTTTGATTAGCAACACTGGGGACTCTAGTCATCTTTGGCATCATTACTGTGCCAATAATAAACCATTTCCCTTTCAGCCTACTGAGCCTAGCGTAAACTATTATGGTATTCTGGAAGTGGCAAAAAATGCACAAAAAAAAAGGGAATCTGTTGAGTTGTAGTGAGTCACACAACAGCATTGACAAAATCCTTGAGGAGACCGTAAATAACATGTTTGACCTCTCTCCCACTCACGCAGGTCCTGAATGAGATGACGGATCTTCTGTCGTCCTGCCGTAACTATGACAACTACAGGCAAGCCTACAGCCGCTGTGCTGGCTTTAAGATCCCCATCCTGGGAGTCCACCTCAAAGACCTAATCTCCGTCAACGAGGCCATGTCTGACTTCCTAGACGACAACAAGGTGTGTGTGTGTGTGTGTGTGTGTGTGTGTGTGTGTGTAAGGAGTGTGTGAAGGAGTTAGCGTGTGTGTGTGAATGTGTGTGTGTGTGTGTGTGTGTGAAGGAGTTTGTGTGCGTACGTGCGTGCGTGCGTGTGTGTGTGTGTGTGTGTGTGTGTGTGAAGGAGTGTGTGTGTGTGTGTGTGTGTGAGAGAGAGTTTGTGTGTGTGTATGTGAAGGAGTTAGTGTGTGTATGTTCTCACTCTGCGTGTATGAGGGAGCTAGTGTGTGTATATGTTTGTTCTGTGTGTGTTTGTGTATATGTGTGTGTGTGTGTGTGTGTGTGTGTGTGTGTGTGTGTGTGTGTGTGTGTGTGTGTGTGTGTGTGTGTGTGTGTGTGTGTGTGTGTGTGTGTGTCCATGAACGGGACTGGCCTTTCCTATTGCAGTTCTCCACGGGATATCTCCAAGTCTATGTGGTTGACAAGCCTTGCCTCTGCTTGAAAAACAATCTCTGAACTTCCTTTTTATATTTCACAATAAAAGTCTCTGAAATGTTTCTGTTCCCGTTGCCAAGGTGAACGTGGTGAAGATGCAGGCCTTGTACAACCACATCAACGAGCTGATCCAGCTGCAGCAGATCCCGCCTAGGCTGGACGCCAACAAAGACCTGGTCCACCTGCTCACAGTCAGTGGAACTTAAGATTGCATTCACACAATAAGTACAAAAGGATATAAAGGGTTGAAATGTGAATTATGCAGTAAGTCAAGTACTTTGTTAGAGAGTAATATTTGAATGATAAGAATTCATAAGAAATCATTATAAGAGATCATGTTTTTAATTATGAAGGTAATTGACTTTCACAATAAAAGTCCTCCACCTTTTTTCTCTAAGTAAATGACTACCTACCAGCAGTGGGGCCCTCCACTAACCCTCCCGTTTGTGCTCAGTTGTCTCTGGACCTGTACTACACTGAAGACGAGATTTATGAGCTGTCTTATGCCAGGGAGCCCAAGAACAGCAAAGCTCCGGTGAGTCACAGGACGTCCAGCAGCATTCAAACACTACTATAAAATGTACACAGAGCATTAAAGCATTAAAGTATAAAAACAAATGTTTTTTATTATTGTTCTGTAAGACAGGTGGTCACAGGACACCCAGCAGCATTAAAATGCTACTATAAAATGTACACAGAGCATTAAAGCATTAAAGTATAAAAACAGTATGTATATCTATATATATATATACATATATATATATATATATATAATATACATATATATATATATATATATATATATATATATATATATATATAATATATAGATAGATAAATAGATAATTGTTCTGTAAGACAGGTGGTCACAGAGAAGCTGGAATTTTCAATATTTTATATGTCTTCTATGTCTGATAGAAACATAAAAATAACCAAATAACATTTTATTTGAATAAAAAATGTGTGACATGTCCTGTCTGCCATGTTTTATTAATAATTAACAAGTCACTATAGACAGGATACAATTATTGATTATGATCTATTGTGGTGCTGGAAAGAATGCATCTCTATAAGCCTTGAACTGAAACCTGGAGGGGATTTTCAATATTCGATGTCTTCCTGATCTAAAAATATAAACATTTGTTTTATATAAATATAATTTTTTTTTTTTTAAATCTGATGCAAAATAATCATTTCATTTGAATGTAGAGCTTATTCTTTCTTACTGTCTTGATATGCTTTATATGTTTTTTGGGGGGAATGTTGATGGTTTTCCCCCAGGTACCAAGTCACCATAAACAGAATAGCATTATTGATTAGGATCTATTGAGGTGCTGGCAAGAATGCGTTTCTAGAAGCCTTGATGTGAAACCAGGAGGCCTCAGTAAGGCAGAGCTTACTAGCCTAACTTTGACGTAAACATCAACAACTACTAAACATCATCAACAACATAGAAAAGATAACGATAAATTTCTAAATACTTTGTAATTTTATGCTGTTTTACAATCGTAGTTCTACTATTTTCAATCATATTTTTTGTTTGTTAAAATTTAGATCTTTTTTTTTTTTTATTCTCTGTTATGTGAAGCACATTGAGCTGCACTTGTTGTATAAAATGCACTATACAAATAAAGATTATTATTATTATTATATTATTATTATTATTATTATCGTTATTATTATTATTATTATTATTATTATTAATAATATTATAACGATTTATTAAACCCAAATCAATGACGACAGATCATACTTTAAGACAAAGTAATCTATGTGGGGGATTTATGATTATTTTGTCTTTAGTGGAATAAAATAGTCATATTAACACCCGGGCTTATCCCCAGTCTGCGTTTGATATCAGTCTAATGGTTTGTCCTTCATCTCCCCTTTCTCCTCCTCCTCCTCCCTAGCCAGCGACACCGTCTCGCCCTTCAGTGGTGGTGGACTGGGCCTCAGGCGTGGCCCCTAAGCCAGACCCAAGAACCATCAGCAAACATGTCCAAAGGATGGTGGATGTAAGTACTCTGGTCACATAGCAGACGCCTTTAGCCAAAGCAACTAAGTGTGAGATCACAGGCATAGTCCCCCTGGAGAAACGTAGAGGGTTAAGTGCCTTGCTGATTGGGAAGCTAGTGGTGGCGTTCCCTGGTGGGATTTGAAATCATGACCTTTTGGTCACCAGGTAGCAGTCCTACCCACTAGATCACCACTATCCTTCTGATAAAACTGATCTGTCCTGGGTAGAAGACCAAACTGACTACATGTGTTGTGTAAACTCTGGCCACACCAGAAGCATTTAGCGGAGGTAAAAGCACACACACACACACACACACACACACACACACACACACACACACACACACACACACACAAACACAAAAACGTTGAGAGGTTTGAGCTTCCGCTAACGTTTTTGGTTGCTAGGCGACCATGGGAAGCCCATTGTGAGTGGAGGGTTTTTAACAGAAAGATATTTCAGTTTTGAAAAAAAAAAAAGGTACCACTCTCCAAGCCTTTTTTAACAAGAGCTAAAAAACGCACGGTCCCCACTGAAAACATCAGGATAACAAGCAAGAGAACGATAGAAGCAATCTCTGGTCTGTACAAAGCCTCGTCCAGTTTTCTGAGGCTGTAGCAAACATCTCTACAAAGCAATAGTTTCAGTAAAAAAAAAGGTTTGGAGACATTGTTCTTTGTCACGACACCTTGCATTACACAACAGTGCAACGCATAACATTTAGTTACGTCGTTTAGAATATGATTATGTATAATCTTGCTCACTTCACTTCAAACCCCTTTGCTTCCTCTGCAGGGTTGCAACAGAGGGATTCTGATTTTATAGTTGTGCCACAGACATGAAATAGTGCAATCATACTGCAAGATTGTTACATAATCTCATTTTACAGCTTCATGTTTCTATGGAAAAGAATGATGATGGTGATGCAGACTTTCTTTCCTCGTTTCTCCCTAACAGTCCGTGTTTAAGAACTATGATCACGACCAAAATGGCTTCATTTCTCAAGGGGACTTTGAGAAAATTGCTACTAGCTTTCCTTTCTCCTTCTGTGTCATGGACAAAGAAAAGTAAGTGGAAGGTTTGTTTGTATGTAGGTGTGTGTGTGTGTGTGTGTGTGTGTGTGTGTGTGTGTGTGTGTGTGTGTGTGTGTGTGTGTGTGTGTGTGCACACAGGTGTGTGTGTGTGTGTGTGTGTGTGTGTGTGTGTGTGTGAGCGTATGTGCACACACACGTGTGTGTGTGTGTGTGTGTGTGTGTGCGTGCACTTGCAGACATAAGACCGTGTGAACTTGCAGTGTGTGTATATGTATGTTATTTTGTGGTTACGTTGTGAGTTAGGTCTGTGGCACATTCGACAAATGACATACTCTTCCTGTCTCTCTGTTAGAGAGGAAACAGAAGGGAAATCTGTTGCCATTGCTGTAGCAACAGGAAACTCAAATGGCTGCAGTACCAATTTAGTTCCAAACAGTCACTCACTGCGTGTTCACTTGTCTCTGTCAAGCAAAGTCCAATTGCAAACCCAAACGCTTTTATTAAACCTTTATTTAACCAGGAAAAGATCCCATTGAGATTAATAAAATATTTTACAAGGGAGACCTGGCCAAGACAGGCAGCAGCAAACTCACAAAAACAACACATAGTTACAGACAGACGACACAAAACGAGACAACATTGAGAGTTAAAAAGTCCTGGAACGCATAATAAACAAGAGAGTTCATAACCAGGAATATTAAAAGCAATATACAATGAAAAACATTGACATCTGTAGGATACATATGTGGGTGGAAAGGTTACTTTCACCATTATTACTATAAAATAAATCTTTCTGAGATTTACCATAACCATTTTTACTATTTTATGATTCTAACGAGCTGCTGGCTTATATAATGGAAGAGATATTATTAAATGTGTTGTCAGCTGCTTTGTGATCATAGTATAGTGATGTGATGCGTTTTCTGTGTCCACAGGGAAGGCCTGATCAGTCGGGAGGAGATCACAGCGTACTTCATGTTAAATGTGTTGTCAGCTGCTTTGTGATCATAGTACAGTGATGTGATGCGTTTTCTGTGTCCACAGGGAAGGCCTGATCAGTCGGGAGGAGATCACAGCGTACTTCATGTTAAATGTGTTGTCAGCTGCTTTGTGATCATAGTACAGTGATGTGATGCGTTTTCTGTGTCCACAGGGAAGGCCTGATCAGTCGGGAGGAGATCACAGCGTACTTCATGTTAAATGTGTTGTCAGCTGCTTTGTGATCATAGTACAGTGATGTGATGCGTTTTCTGTGTCCACAGGGAAGGCCTGATCAGTCGGGAGGAGATCACAGCGTACTTCATGTTAAATGTGTTGTCAGCTGCTTTGTGATCATAGTACAGTGATGTGATGCGTTTTCTGTGTCCACAGGGAAGGCCTGATCAGTCGGGAGGAGATCACAGCGTACTTCATGTTAAATGTGTTGTCAGCTGCTTTGTGATCATAGTACAGTGATGTGATGCGTTTTCTGTGTCCACAGGGAAGGCCTGATCAGTCGGGAGGAGATCACAGCGTACTTCATGTTAAATGTGTTGTCAGCTGCTTTGTGATCATAGTATAGTGATGTGATGCGTTTTCTGTGTCCACAGGGAAGGCCTGATCAGTCGGGAGGAGATCACAGCGTACTTCATGCGAGCCAGCGTGATCTTCTCCAAACTGGGCTTAGGCTTCGTCCACAACTTCCAGGAGACCACCTACATGAAACCCACCTTCTGTGACAACTGCTCCGGCTTTGTAAGTGCTCTTCCTCATTGCTTGTAGAACCGTGAGGTTGTTCGCCCTTTTTTTGTTGTTGTTTGGGGTCCTCTTTAGAGGGCTGAACTCTTCGGCGTGATGTCATCCCGTTGCTGCCGTGGAAACCGCTAGGTAATCGCGTTGACTTTGTCAGTGTGAGTCACACGAACATTCTGTCGTTATGTGTTCATATCTAGACATATTGCCATATCTGTTAAATCTATAGATCAATTAAGATATCGATCTTCTTTTCACTGTATAGTCAGTACAGTTAGGCTTTTTACATTTTCCCTGACAGATAGTTACTTAAAATGAATGAAAACTATTCTTGGTTTGTAAGTTTTTGTGTGTGTGTGTGTGTTTTTGTGTGTGTGTGTGTGTGTGTGTGTGTGTGTGTGTGTGTGTGTGTGTGTGTGTGTGTGTGTGTGTGTGTGTGTGTGTGTGTCATCTGAAACTAAATGTATCTTTTCATTTCCTGTGTTTAGTTGTGGGGAGTCATCAAGCAAGGTTACCGCTGCAGAGGTGATTATCTGACTATTTTTGGCCAGTGACTTTACATGCCGGAACATTCCTCAGCCAATTGTGCTTTTCAGCCGGGCTGGATAGATTAGGCCGTCCTTATGCAGAGAGTCTGTGACTCTATGTTAGAGAGAGGCGAACAGAAAGGTGAGACCACAGAGAGGCAGGTAAAGCCAAACTATCTTAAGAAAGGTAGTGTGTGTGTGTGTGTGTGCGGGTGTGTGTGCGTGTGTGTGTGTGTTGGTGTGGTTTTTTGCGTTGCAGAGTTGCAGGCGTAGCTTTGCAGCGCTTGAAAGGCACTCAACTATGATGTGAAACCCACAATGTAGTTGAGTTGATTTTAACCCCTCTCACCTTTACAACCTCACAAACAAAGCCAGGCAAAGTGCAAACACTCGCTTACCGCATCTTACTATTAGTCCAAGGAAAGGCATATGTTTGCGTACACAGTAGGTGGCAAATGGATTTATGTGGTCGGGGACAACCCTTTGTTTTTATCAAAGTAGCCTAGTTTGGCTTTATACCTGAATGCAGGTTGCTGCGCTTAGACTAGCCCCTAGAATCTGTGGTGACGATGTGTGGTTTGTTTTTCTACTGACCGTCACAGACTGTGGAATGAACTGTCACAAGCTGTGCAAAGACCAGGTGGCATTTGAGTGTAAGAAGAACCTGAAAGGCTGTGGTGCTATGGACAGTCCCACTCCGAGCTCTACTCCAGGAGCTACAGGCAACTCAGAAGGTAACGCACACACACACACACACATGTAATTATTCAACTTTCTTATGTTTTAGTAATTTTTTAAAGTTACGATTGTTCATAGTCATTTGTGACTTGCATATGCTTACAGTCTACACTGATGTGACATCAGAGAGGACTGTGCTGCAGCTACCAAAAAGTCAAATCTTGTTTTTCCATGAAGATAGTGCCATCTGCTGGTTAGCAGAGAGCACAACAACAGTCAATCATTTGATGATGCCAGTCTTTGCTCGTTGGTTTGTCATACTGCAAACTACCATTCTGCACATTGGAAATGTCGAACGATTCTTGCAAAAGTTGTCAGTCAGTAATTGGGAAAGTTAGTTGAAAGCTGTATAAAAAAAATGTGAAAAATTTTTGGATGGGTAATTCCCCTGATGTGAATTTAGACCTGTAGGTGGCATCTGGCTTGTGTACACAGTATTTCCCACACATTCATACTGACTAACAGTTAAAACGAAAGAAAAAAATAACAACCACACGATCGGGAAACTATGTTCGTTCATTTCTTTGAACTGCATGATTTGAAGATAAGAAATAAAAATAGACAGACTATTGGAAACAATTCATGTTTATGTCTGTAATACAGCAGACACATGCAGATTGTGCTAAAAGTGAAAATAATTGTGTTTTCAATATGATAAAAAATATAGGAACACTACAAAACAATAGAATTAAGAGGAAAGCTGTTATGTTTTGACTTCAGCTCATGTTAATTTGATTGATTATTGATTTATTGATCTAATATGTTTTTGTTTTTTTATAGGTTCAGACGAGAGCCCGTTCCCTTACCCTCCTGATGACAGCAAGAGCTGGAGCTCCGACGCCCCTCTCACCCCGTCCCCGACCTTTGCCCTCTCACCCCTGAGGCAGCCCCTGAGGGTCCACCGCTACAGTCAGACCGAGACGTCCCCGCTCCCGAGCCCGGCAACGGAGGCCCGTCTCCAGCCATCTCTGCTGACCCCCGGGGCCCCTACCCTCACCCCATGTCCCAGCCCGGTGCCCACCCGTAAACAGCTGCCGTGCCGCCCCTGTGCCAAGTGGGACAGCAGGTCCTCCACTTTCCTGAAACCTAAAGAACAGGAGGAGGAGAGCAGCAAACCCAGCTATCAAACTTTAGAAATGGTGAGCCCAAAGACTAGGAAACACATTTTTCCAGTCCTGTAAAGTTAAAACGATAGTTTAAGTATCCCTTTAAGGAATGCCAATTTAGCACTTGTCCTTTTCAGTACAGCCCTAGCAGCCTCCATAACTTTAGATACGGAACGTAACAATAGTTGCACACCAATGTTCGCACCTAGCCTGCCTGTGTCCACATAAATTCAGAGATGACTGTGCATTTACAGTTTACAGCCCCTAAATTATGGCATAGCCCCTCTCCTATAAGATTCCCTCTTCTTTCAAGTCCTGCAAGTCTCGGCTCAAAACCTATTTCTATTCATTAGCCTTCAAATAATATTAGTGGTTTTCTATGCACTTAGCTTGTGCTAATATTTATTTATATGTCACGACTGTTTCTTGTTATGTTTAATATACTGTATTTTAATGCACTGTACAGCTCTATGGTCAGCTCTGCTTGTTTTAGACGTGCTCTATAAATGAACCTCATTTGATTTGATTTGACATGACAAGCGCTCCTCATCTCGTTTCCTCCAGGAGAACCAGAAGTTACACAAGGCCAACGAGGCGCTGCACAGGAAGCTGAGGGAAACCAAACGGGAAGTGGAGATCCTCCAGACGCTGCTGAAGAGACACGCCCTTCACCCGGTCCACGAGGACTCCTCCTCCTCCTCCTCCTCCTCTTAGTACCATTACCCAGTCCAGGACACCTCCTCCTCCTTCTCCTCCTCCTCCTCCTCTTTGTACCATTACCCAGTCCAGGACACATCCTCCTCCTCCTTTTCCTCCTATTAGTACCTTCACCCAGTCCACGAGGACACCTCTTTCTCATCCTCCTCCTCTTCCTCCTATTAGTACCTTCACCCAGTCCACGAGGACACGTTTTTCTCATCCTCCTCCTCTTCCTCCTATTAGTACCTTCACCCAGTCTACGAGGACACGTTTTTCTCCTCCTCCTCCTCTTCCTCTCAGTACCTTTACCCAGTCCAAAAGGACACCTCCTCCTCCTCCTCCTTTTCCTCTAGTACCTCCACCCAGTCTACAAAGACACCTCCTCCTCCTCCTCTTCCTCTTCCTCCTTCTGTTGCCAGGACACACTCTTTTGTCTATCCAACAGCTCCACTGGTTATGTTGCCATAACTACAGTCATAACAGCAACACATTGGTGCAAATACTGTTTGATTAGACTATTTATTTGACGTTGATGCTAGATGTTGTGCCTGTGAAATAACACAGTTATGACTATATCGTCCCTTCTGGATTTTATTCTCATTAAGAATAGTTTTAATGTGTTTGACCGTCCGGGGGTTTCTTTGTTAGGTCAAGAACGCTTCAAACTTTCCAATAACCAATCCAAGGTCTGGTGCTATGCGGGAAGTGGCCAATTAGACTTCCAGAAAGCACAGCATGACGCGTTAAACGACCAATAGTGTGAGAAAGGACAGGGTGACCTGTGAGAAACTGTTTTGGGGCACAGGAAAGGTATTGATCGTTTCAAAAGATGAGGATGGGTTGCTTATTATATGCAACATTTGAGCGAATGTGCCATCCAGATGTCATTGTTATTTATTGTAAAAAAAATAAAAAAATAACACTACACAGTTTGAATCATCAAGCTAGCACAAGAATATTTGATGCAGGTACATGTATTGGCTAATGTTTGTACTGTGTCTATGAAGCTATGAAAGTGACGGTGCGTTATGTTTTAAATCCGTTTTATATTGTAGCCATGTAGTTTCTGTTAATGTAGTTTATAGTAGCGAGCGTTTTTCTTCAACGTTCATGTCCATTGATTGTCCTTTTAGGGTCTGTGTTTGTGTTGTTATATCCAGAGTGCCAGTATCATGTCGTGCCAATATATGTTCTCTAAAGCCACACGCATTGTCTTGTTTCTCAGTATTCTTGTCTATGTTAACTTTGAAATATTAAAAAACATTATTACAAGATTGCCTGCCTTTTCTTTTCACTTTCTCTTCACCAGCATAAGTGATAGTTTATTACATAGATTTCACTAAACACAGGTGTGACTGTGTTCTCTTTTCCTTTGGCTTCCACGATTCCAATGTCTTTCCACTAAGGACTCATAAGCAAACGACTATGGATTAGCAGATAAAGATGGTTTGGTTTTTTTATCCTGGAGAGAAAAATCAACATTTCAAAAATACACAAGATACAATGTTATGATATCCATTATGCCATACTCCAAGATGAGCTCTTCAAAAGTCAATATTTTAGAATGGATTTGGGTTGAGTGCAGATAATGTCATTGGGGTTTTCAAGTGGGCATCCTCCATCCTGGACGTCTCGTTAATTTGAGCCCAACAGATGATTTATGAGCTGTTCAGTTCAAACAACATCCCAACAAAGCTTTAAATTAACCTAAAAGATTCTTAGCGACTTAAACAAAATAAAAATGTAAGAACTCCACTAGAGGGCACTAAAGTCTTACTCATTTATTGAGATTGTGGACATGCTTTCTTATTATTTACGTTTACGTTATTATTATTAGCTTGTTATTTTTTTTACTTGGTTTTAACTGGGAACACCTCTCACTGACATCATTATCACACCATTACTCTCGGTACCATACCAAAACAATATAATTAACTTTCACCCATTTATTGAAAAATTTATTGGAAAATATCTCACACTGTTTCATTTGCTCTCAGCTGACGGCTAATTGAAATTCTTATGAAAAAAAAACTTTTCATAATTTCTCAGGAGAGGAAATGTAGGATGATTTAAAAGAACGCCAACAGATCAAAATACATGCAACAACATGTTTATTATTGTATCATGCAGCGACAGACAGACAGGCAGGCAGGCAGACAGACAGACAGGCAGACAATAATAATAATTAATTTAGTGCTTTTCTCAACACACAGACCGACTCCAGGTGAATTGGCAGTGACTGGAGCATGTTTTTTGATGGTGGGAGGAAACCCACACAAACACGGGGAGAACATGCAAACTTCACACAGAAAGGCCATTGGGTCAGGTGGGGTTTGAACCCAGGACCTTCTTGCTGTGAGGCACCAGTGCTGCCCAAGCAGGCAGGCAGGCAGGCAGGCAGGCAGGCAGGCAGGCAGGCAGGCAGGCAGGCAGGCAGGCAGGCAGGCAGGCAGGCAGGCAGGCAGGCAGGCAGAGGGGAAATACGTTTCCTCTAAGAGTTAATGTAACTGCAGACCATGGCTTCAAAAGTGACAGTTAATTTTTGTGAAACTAGAGTATCTGTGTGTGTGTGACTACCTATTGTGCCTCTCTCTTTCTCTTTGTGTCTTAAAGAAGCTCAGGCAAGGCTTGAACCCCTCTCTCTCCCTCTCTCTCCCCCCCTCTCCCTCTTCCTCTCCCTCTCGCTCTCTCTCTCTCTCTTACCCTTCATCTCTATTTCTCTCTTCCACACTCACTCTCTCTCTCTTACCCTTTCTCTGTACTCTCTTTCTTCAACTGTCTCGCTCTCTCTCTCTCTCTCGCTCTCTCTTACTTCCACTTTCTCTCTATTTCTCTCACTTTGAACTCTTCAGACTGTGACACACAACATCCCACTTCTGAGTGAGACCCAACTTGGATCCTATTCAGGGGATTGAGGCTCCTTAAATGAGCTCGTTTTTCATCCAGACAAGGACAACAACAAAAAATAACAAAAAACACCTGAGAAAAAGGTTAATACCTTTTTTTAGTTGAAATGTTAAAAATACTGTCAAAGAGATTAATGTTTCAGCGAAAAATACATTACATTTGTCTTAAAGATAACGCACATTTGATTGTACGGCTGAATGAAGCCTCGAGAAACAAATCTGAACTCTGGGTATTCAGTAATCTGAACTGTGGGAATTCAGTGGCTAAAGCTTGTACGAGAATACGGTAGAAACCTAACTGCTATCCTTGCAGACATCAGTGGAGAGAGAGGCTATTTGTAAGATGTTCGCCAGTTAACCAAAACTGTTCAATCTAATGAGCGAGCGGGAAAAAAAACGAATTAAAGCGAAACGCGGGAACATGTCATTAGGCGCTCTATGGAAAATGGTGGAAGCTCTCCGGAAACACAATCAAAACACAGAACAGCCGCGGGAGGGGAGACGCTTTGAATCTACAAAGCAACGCCTTCTCTACTCCACCGCGCTAACTGCATTCCCGCCTAAATCACCCCGAAAAGTTCATTACGACCTAATGATGGCAAAATATGAGATAAGAGGAGTGCTAGTGGGGCTGAAAGAGTTACATATACATTTTAATCAAAAGAGAATCAAGAGAATGGCTTTAACCATGTCGAATTAGAACAGGAATGAGCAAAAAAAAAAAAAAGGGAGGCTAGGGATGGTTGTAAGCTTGACCTGAAGCTTTAGAACTTGACCTGTCTCATAAACCATGGTAGCACTGAGTTTCAAGGAACAGTTTGATGTGGGTAGAGGGTAGAGCATTGCCCTTCATCATCGTGTTAGCTACCTGACCTTTCACACTCATATTCATCACCGTCACGATATACCTAGGTCTCATACAGACCACCTAAAATAATCTGTGAGGACTCTAAGCTGCAATAAGTGTTAGAGAGCCCGTTGTCCTGTAGTCCAATTTTGTTATGTTAGTAAACTACTCTATTGTAACTTTATCCCTGAAGGCCCAAAGCCTTCTTTGCAATACATCTGAACAGAGATAGTAGGCCTAGCAATAAAATTCATGATCAATTATAAATTATAAAATTAGACTATTTTATCACTGTGGGGGTGTACACTAACTACACAAACTATCATTCTGGGAACTGAACGAACATAAACTGCACTGGGTGAGGTAGTGGGTTAAAACACATTGAATACAAGGCATGCCAATTCTATTCTGATTTAGCCTGCGTGAAGGTACAGTATGGTCGTAGATTTAGGATTCAACAATGATTTGAAGTTCTGTGCTCATGGGACTCCATCCAGTTGAGTCTGAGAAGTCTATTTGCTTTTTTTATTATTATTATTATTGGTTTCTGCTCTCTGTGAGGCTTGATCTCTTAGTGTCAGAGGTCAAATCCCTTATAGTGTCAGAGGTCATAGAAGACACGAAATCCCCTCTCTTATTTTTGCAGGAACAAGTGTGGCTGGCTGAATGTATGAGGGTGCCAGCGATCTATATACCTGTATTAATCGGCCCGGCAGCTACCAATCAGTACGCTGTGAGTGATAGAGCTGGGGGCGGAGCCTGAGGTCATAGCTCATTGTCAACGCTTCATCAAGAGAGGAACGATTCAGTTCATTATTAGAAACCAGCCAGAATCCATATCAAAATACTTTGAAATTTTGGTGACCAACATTTTCACCCCTTTAATCTCAGCTTTGAATCAATACATTGTGAGGAGATATTAGCAATCTTATTAAAAACATTTTAAAAAATAACCATTTGTTTGGAAAATTTCTTCAAAGAGCTTTAATGACAACAAAAATGTTTAGACATTTAAAAACTGACAGAGACCAGTGACTGCACAAGGACAAGTTACTGTATGTAGAATCCTTGTAGGCCCTATGTAGTTTTACAAGCTAACAGCACAAACCATTATATCTAAGAAAGCGAATACTTTCAAATCCCTGAATGACATTTTACCTAGATTACAACACAGCCAGCCCAATAAGGTGTATTTATTAGATTCACTTTATAACATTCTACCTAGCTAACACCATAACATACTATTGAAAGCATAGTGTTGTCTTTACAATCCCTGTATTCAATTTTACCTAACAGCAAAGTATACATTGATGTACAAATTTATATGTAGGCTGAATGATTAGCAGAACTCCATAATAAAGCTGCAGGTAAATCCTAAACTCAGTGTAGTGCGGTATCAATCCCCTATGTGGAAGCATTGGTATCAATGTCTGTTGAAGGAGTAAGTGGTGCTACTTATCTATGTACATCCAACTCAGTTGTTTGTGTTGTTGTTTCTGTTGTATGTTCTTCTGATGGACCCTGCTGTCTATCAATAAAGATGAAATAATAAATAAATAAATAAATAAAATATAAAATGTCTGACACAGTGTATTCATTAGAATCACTGCATGGCATTTTAGCTAGCTAACAGCAGAATATATCCAGCGTGGTGGTTGGGCTGACAGAAGTGTATCCGAAGTCGCAGTGTCAGTGGGATAGTGCCAGTCTGCAACAGCACATGGAATTCTCCTTGAGATGGAAAACAGCAGAAGGAAGTGGAGAAAGTCATTACTAAAAAACCTGGCTACATTTTTACATTGACGCATTATGCAAAAATGCTCGCCCACGCCAAATGAATCACTTGCAATGAATGTACAGGACAACTTGTCCCTTGTAACAAAAAGGGGGGGGGGGGGGGGGTAATAAAGGCGCAACATAATTCTGAAACGCAAAAGTTGCACACTGCTTTTTTAATTAAGGTTGTGTTTGTTATTTAACGGAGCACGCTTGTTCCACAGATGAGATACTGCTGTGTTGGTGTGTGTGGTACGTGTGTGTGTGTGTGTGTGTGTGTGTGTGTGTGTGTGTGTGTGTGTGTGTGTGTGCGTGTGTGTGTATGTGTTGTGTGTGTGTGTGTGTGTGTATGTGTGTGTGTGTGTGTGTGTGTGTGTGTGTGTGTGTGTGTGTGTGTATGTGTGTGTGTGTGTGTGTGTGTGTGCGCGCATGAGCGTGTTGGAGAGAGAGAGAGAGAGAGAGAGAGCGAGAGAGACGTAGAGCGAAAGAGAGAGGAAGCGAAAGATAAACAGACAGGCCTAAAGTCAAAGCTTTCAGACTGGACACCAAGGCATAATATAGAGAGAAATATAGAGAGAAAATAAAGACATCCCAGACTTTAGGACATGCAGACTGACCATGCAGCCACATGTTCTATCCTGTCTCCAAGCCAATCCCCACAGCTAGGACTGTAGAGTCAGAGAGAGGAAGTGACAGTGGAAAAATACTCTGACAGGCTGAGGCTACCTGTCGGAGGTAAAGAAAGAAGCAGGGAGTGTGAGAGTGATGCTGTAGAGAGAGAGGGAGAGAGAGAGAGAGAGAGAGAGGGAGGAGGGAGAGAGAGAGAGAGAGAGAGAGAGAGAGAGAGAGAGAGAGAGAGAGAGAGAGAGAGAGAGAGAGAGAGAGAGAGAGAGAGAGAGAGAGAGAGAGAAGGAGAGAGAGAGAGAGAGAGGAGGAGCGAGAGAGAGAGAGAGAGAGAGAGAGAGACAGAGTGAGAGAGAGAGAGAGAGAGAGAGGGAGAGAGAGAGAGAGAGAGAGAGAGAGAGAGAGAGAGGGGGGGAGAGAGAGAGAGAGAGAGGTGAGAGAGAGAGAGAGAGAGAGAGAGGGAGAGAGAGAGAGAGAGGGAGAGAGAGAGGAGCGAGAGAGAGAGCGGTAGAGAGGGAGGGAGAGAGACAAACAGAGTGAGAGGAAGAGGTAGTGAGAGAGAGAGAGGGGGAGAGAGAGAGAGGGGGAGAGAGAGAGAGAGAGCGAGGGTGAGAGAGAGGGAGAGAGCGAGGGTGAGAGAGAGAGAGAGAGGGAGAGCTCACACCCAGAAACAGGGACCAGGCAGAGTAAAATAGATGGACATGCTGTCAATGCAGACCCATTTCCTGTCAGTGGCTCCGGGCTCGATGTATTGCGGACGATACCACGGTGGACTCTCTCTCAGGGCTGATGGGCGGCCTACAGAGAGGAGGTCTCTCTCTCTTGGTGCTCTCTCTCTGTTCTAAACACCAAGAAAACTCTCTCTCTGACTTCAGGAGGCACCACACGGACCTTCTCTCCCCCTCTCTCTCTCTTGGAGCGTCTCTCTCTCTCTCTCTCTCTCTCTCTCTTCTCTCCTGGACAGAGAACGTCACTCTCTCTCTCTGTCAGCAGCGGCTACACTTCCTGAGACTCTCTCTCTCAAGCTGCTCTCTTACTGCTGACCTTCTCTCTCAATCGAGAGCCTGCTGACATACTGCATCACTCTCTCTGGCAGCTGCTCTGTAGCAGTCTCTCTCTCTAAAGACAGCACAAAAGACTCTCGGCTCTCTCTCTCTCCTCTCGGACATCTACTCTCTCTCTCTCTCTGTCTCTCTCCAAAAGGACAGCTCTCTCTCTCTCTGGTCTCTCTCTCTCTCTCTCCGGGAGCAGCCACAGGTGCCTCAAGACCAGAACAAACAGATTTAAAAACAGCTTCTTCCCCCAGGTAATAACCCTGCTGAACTCAAATTTGTAACCCCTGTGCAATAGTCATATAGGTATATTTATTTAATTCCGTGCAATACCTGTTAATTCCGTGCAATACCTGTATAGACGTATTTTTCAGCTGTGAATTTCATACATAGATTTAGATATTTTCTTACTGCAATGTACATAGACATGTGGATATATTTTTATCGGGACTACGTACCCATCTTATCTTATCTTATTTTATACTTTTATTTATTTTATTTTATCTTATCTTATTCCTGTTTTAATCTGTACTGCACTGTTTGGTGGTTGCTTAATCTCATTGTACCTGTGTATAATGACAATAAAAGGCATTCTATTCTATTCTATTCTAGTAACCACAGGACTCTCTCTCCTCCTCTTTCTCTCTCTCTCTCTCTCTCTCTCTCTCTCTTTCTCCTCCTCTCTCTCTCTCTTTCTCTCTCTCTCTCTCTCTCTTTCTCCTCCTCTCTCTCTCTCTCTCTCCTGCTCTCTCTCTTTCTCCTCTCTCTCTTTCTCCTCTCTGTCTTTCTCCTCTCTCTTGCTCTCTGTCTCTCTCTCTCGCACCTTCTCTTTCTGTATCTCTCTCTCGCTCTCTGTCTCTCTCTCTCTCTCTGTCTCTCTCGCTCTCTCTCTCTTTCTCTCTCTCTCTCTCTATTGAAGCAGCCACAGGACTCTAATGACGGACCCAGCATGCCATTAAAGAGCCTGCCGTTTTGGCCAGACCACCCACAGAGACACAGGTCACGACTACAGTCTGTCCAAAGAGACATCCACCATCGATCAAAAAGTCTCAAAGAATGTTGACCTCATACATAAATAAAGCTTGTTGTTGGCTTTTTTAGGATATGGCAGTTTATTTGAGCTGTTGTTAATGGATGTGGATAGACCCTTTTGGGGTGAAATAGTGGTTTACTTTTGTTCTCTCCGATGTCGTTATTTCAGCTTTTTAGGTTGGGTTTAATCGATCAGTTCCATGTCATTCATACGAATCACAGTTACAAGGTTACACTCATTAAGTTACAAACTAAGTTTAATATCTGTAACAGGTTGTCTTTAGATTATCATGGACGCCAGTTGAGAACAGCTTAGCGAGGTTCAGTTCAGCTAGGTTCAGTTCAGTTAGGTTCAGTTCAGTTAGGTTCAGTTTAGTTAGGTTCAGTTCAGTTAGGTTCAGTTCAGTTAGGTTCAGTTTAGTTAGGTTCAGTTCAGCTAGGTTCAGTTCAGTGAGGTTCAGTTCAGCTAGGTTCAGTTCAGTTAGGTTAAGTTCAGTTAGGTTCAGTTCAGCTAGGTTCAGTTCAGTTAGGTTCAGTTTAGTTAGGTTCGGTTTAGCTAGGTTCAGTTCAGCTAAGTTCAGTTCAGTTAGGTTCCGTTCAGCAAGGTTCAGTTCAGTTAGGTTAAGTTCAGTTAGGTTCAGTTCAGTGAGGTTCAGTTCAGCTAGGTTCAGTTCAGCTAGGTTGAGTTCAGTTCAGAATAATGACCTTATGTGGAAAGTTCAGCAGACCGACCCAGCAGTAGCTACATGACATCATAGAAATCTCATTAAACAAGGTTACCATGGCTACACAGTGAAAATGAAAAGACTAATCGAGTGCATTAGAATGTAAAATAATATTGGTGAATCTTAATGTCTGTATTTTTTAATAAACGGGTGTGATAAAGGTCTGTTTTCAATATTTCATTACTTTGCCTTGATGGTATATATATACAGTGCATCTTGAAAGTATTCATACCCCTTCACTATTTCCACATTTTATTATGTTACAGCCTAATTCCAAAATGGATTAAATTAAAAAAAATTCTCAACATTCTACATACAAAACCGCATAATGACCAAGTGAAAAAAGTTTTTTAGAAATTTTTGCAAATGTATTAAAAATAAAAAAATAAAATATCACATGTACATACACGTAAGTA
Organism: Galaxias olidus; assembly: GCA_026901105.3. Lineage (NCBI taxonomy): Eukaryota > Metazoa > Chordata > Actinopteri > Galaxiiformes > Galaxiidae > Galaxias > Galaxias olidus. Next base: position 24,921 of record JAPMUY010001372.1, read on the forward strand.
TTCACACCCTTTACTCAATACTTTGTTGAAGCACCTTTGGCAGCAATTACAGCCTCAAGTCTTCTTGAGTTTGATGCTACAAGCTTGGCACACCTATTTTGGGGCAGTTTCTCCCATTCTTCTTTGCAGATCGTCTCAAGCTCCATCAGGTTGGATGGGGAGCGTCGGTGCACAGCCATTTTCAGATCTCTCCAAAGATGTTCAATCGGGTTCAAGTCTGGGCTCTGGCTGGGCCACTCAAGGACATTCACAGACTTGTCCCGAAGCCACTCCTTTGTTATCTTGGCTGTGTGCTTAGGGTTGTTGTCCTGTTGGAAGGTGGACCTTTGCCCCAGTCTGAGGTCCAGAATTCATCAAGGATCTCTCTGTACATTGCTGAAGTGAAGGGGTGTGAATACTTTCAGGATGCACTCTCTGGAGCAGGTTTTCATCAAGGATCTCTCTGTACATTGCAAAAAGTGAAGGGGTATGAATACTTTCAGGATGCACTGTATATGAAAGGATTAAAACATAAAAGATTATGAAGATATGTAACTGCTTCTGGAAATAGTTTTCACTCTTTTCTCATAAATAACCTTTTTGGGGGGCAATGTGCGAGCGTGTTTGTCCCTGGAGCTGGAGCAGTGAAGAGCTGGAGTTAATTTGGGTCAAAGTGAGAGGAGTTAAGACACATCACGCTTTCCCTCCCCACACCATCTGTGAGCCTGCAACCTCAAGGGGAGAGGCCAACTGGTCCACTTTAAATGTGTTTGAATGTCCTTTCTGGACTGTAGAGGTATCTGGAGAATGACCACATGCATGCACGCACACACACACACACACACTCACTCACGCGCACGCACGCACACACGCACGCACGCACGCACGCACGCACGCACGCACGCACGCACGCACACACACACACACACACACACACATTCACATACAACCTCCTTCTGAACAAACAGACAGAGATTGTCTATTTCAAACCAGTTATACATCTTTCTTCTCTTTGACTAAAAGGAATTTTGCCAGTCAGTAAGTCTGTCATGCAGTCGGTCAGCCAGTCAGTCAGTCTGTCAGTCAGTCCTTCAGTCAGTCAGTCAGTCAGTCAGTCAGTCAGCCAGTCAGACAGTCAGTCAGTTAGTCAGTCAGTCAGCCAATTAGTCAGTCAGTCAGTTCGTCAGTCAGTCAGTCAGTCAGTCAGCCAATCAGTCAGTCAGTCAGTCAGTTTCTCAGTCAGTCAGCCGGTCAGCCAATCAGACAGTCAGTCAATCAGTAAGTCAGTCATTCATTCAGTCAGTCAGTCAGTCAATCAGCCAATCAGTCAGTCAGTCAGTTAGTCAGTCAGTCAGTCACTCAGTCAGCCAATCAGTCAGTCAGTCAGTCAGTCAGTCAGTCAGTCAGTCAGTCAGTTAGTTAGTCAGTCGGTCAGTCAGTCAGTTAGTTAGTCAGTCAGTCAGTTAGTTAGTCAGTCGGTCAGTCAGTCAGTTAGTCAGTCAGTCAGTCAGTTAGTTAGTAAGTCAGTCAGTCAGTCAATCAGTCAGTTCCTCAGTCAGTCAGTCAGTTCCTCGGTTGCGGCTTTGTGATCTGTTTACCTGTCAGCTCCACTCCTGACCTTTCCGTCTCCCAGGTCTGAAGACTCAACGTGTCAGAAATACCCTCCTTAAGGTAATGCAGTACGACAGCTGGGACCGTCACACTCACATCTTTTCATTTATAGATTCCCGGAGCTGGTGACCTTTGACTCGGCCCGTCAGAACATCTCAGACTCCAACCACAGCCGCCCCCTACACACCAACACAAAGAAGAGGTGAGAAGTTGAAACCACAATTGGAATTTCACTTCGGAAGAAACCTGCTGAAAGAAAGAGAGACAGAGGCGAAAAGAGAATGGCGGTAGCAATAGTGTTGCCTGTCTCTCTCTCTCTCCCTCTCCCTCTCCCTCTCCCTCTCTCTCTCTCTCTCTCTCTCTCTCTCTCTCTCTCGCCCTCTCTCTCTCTCTCTCTCTCTCTCCCCTCTCTCTCTCTCTCTCTCTCTCTCTCTCCTCTCTCCCTCTCCCTCTCCTCTCTCTCTCTCTCTCTCTCTCTCTCTCTCTCTCTCTCTCCCTCTCCCTCTCCCTCTCCTCTCTCTCTCTCTCTCTCTCTCTCTCTCTCTCTCTCATGGCACATCTTTAAATGTAAAACTCTGTGACTGCTTGTTCCCTCGTACACTGTAGGCTGGGTGAGAAAGGATGTGAATCTGCCAAAGACCCCCCCCCCCCCGCCTCTACTCGGTAACCATGGTTACCGCAGATGTCGGCTTTTTCCCGCTGTTTCAAAGAGATGGGTGAAGAGCACAGGTAAGCTAAAAATCATTATCATCAATCTGGAACAGAGCAGCTAGCAAAAAACAACAAAAAGGGAGTATTTCACATGATATTTAGAGGCCCTGTGATAGACTGGCGACCTGTCCAGGGTGTACCCCGCCTCTCGCCCTGTGATAGGCTCCAGCCCCCCCCCGCGACCCTGCATAGGATAAGCGGTATGGCTAATGGATGGATGGATGGATGATATTTAGATATTTTTCTAATAGTTTTGTGTATTTTTAGTACAAGTAATAGTGTATAGACCAAAGACAAGACAAGGGAGGAAAGACTTGGAATGGCTTTGTGATGGCTACCAGTCAGCTCTAATCAGAGTTAAACATCATAAAACTATTCCTCTGCCTCAGCCAAAACACGAGTTACATTTTATGTTCAACATTATCCAAGGACAATACATTAAGGGTGTTCTTCGTTGCCTCCCTCTTCATCAAATCTCTAACGATCTCCAACTTTGCTCTACGGGCGCTGTAATAGGTCATTGAAGGAAGCCGTCATACTTAGGCTTTGTAGTTACAAGACGGCAATATAAGAGGGGTTTCATCTCGATGGAGAGGTCAAGTGGGAGAGAGGTGATCATGCAGTGAATGAGAGAATTAAAAAAAGCCCTGATTAAATCTCAGACCCAGTCATCAGTCACTGTAATGAGCACTAAAACGACCTCTCCAATAAAATATGCATGTGCCAATAAAATATGTATATTCTTAGCTACTTCTTACACTATACACTATGGGAGTGGGTCCAGGCTCTAGGCGTGACATCTTTATAGAAGGTGTCGGCTCTCTTAGTTAGACCTGTCTAACCTTAAACCATCCTAATAACCTAAAACATACTCCAGTTCTCTCAGTAAGACCTGTCTAACGTTAACTATCCTAAAAAAACATTCTCCAGTTCTCTTAGTAAGACCTGCTTGACCTTAACCCTCCTAATAGAAAACATACTCTAGTTCTCTTAGAAAGACCTGTCTAACCTTAACCCTCCTAATAGAAAACATACTCCAGTTCTCTTAGTAAGACCTGTCTAACCTTAACCCTCCTAATAGAAAACATACTCTAGTTCTCTTAGTAAGACCTGTCTAACCTTAACCCTCCTAATAGAAAACATACTCTAGTTCTCTTAGTAAGACCTGTCTAACCTTAACCCTCCTAATAGAAAACATACTCCAGTTCTCTCAGTAAGACCTGTCTAACGTTAACTATCCTAAAAAAACATACTCCAGTTCTCTTAGTAAGACCTGTCTAACCTTAACCCTCCTAATAGAAAACATACTCTAGTTCTCTTAGTAAGACCTGTCTAACCTTAACCCTCCTAATAGAAAACATACTCCAGTTCTCTCAGTAAGACCTGTCTAACGTTAACTATCCTAAAAAAACATACTCCAGTTCTCTTAGTAAGACCTGTCTAACCTTAACCCTCCTAATAGAAAACATACTCTAGTTCTCTTAGAAAGACCTGTTTGACCTTAACATTCTCCAGTTCAATCCCCGATAAAATGGCTGACTAATGAATTTGTCTGCTCGAGAAGAAGAGAAAGAAGAAGAAGAAGAAGAGGAAGAAGAAGAGGAAGAAGAAGAAGAAGAGGAAGAAGAAGAAGAAGAAGAAGAAGAAGAAGAAGAAGAAGAAGAAGAAGAGGAAGAAGAAGAGGAAGAAAAAGAAGAGTGAGCTTGGTAGGGTTCGTGCTGGATCGTAACCTAGATTTACTTGGTCTAATAAGCCAATCAGGACCTCTGTTGTAGGAGTAGGTGCTCCAACTCTCCAGTAACTGATTACTAAGGGACTGGTTGCACTGGAAAGCCCACACCATGATCGTAACTTACTGCCTCCAACGCCTGACTGTACATGTCTCAACTTTCTTGACACATGCATATTCCTCTTGCTGGACCGTTAATAATACATCTGTTCATTAATCATAGTGTGGAGCTTTGTTTGCATGAACCCCAAAAGAGAACAGAACCCTGTCCTCTTCAAGAAGACAAAAACAGAGTGACACTGCCAACTAACAGCCCTTTAAACTATACGGAAACAGCCAGGCTGCCAAAACGGAGAGATCTGTTTTTAAATATACAAGAGATTCGTGACTATTTTTTTAAATTTTGTTTTGTGCAAACAACTCTCTGCCCTATGATTAATGAATAGATGTATTATTAACAGTCCTACAAGAGGAATATGCATGTGTCAAGAAAGCTGAGACTTGTACAAGGGCTAGGCATGGTACAGCCAACCTTTTCAATCTAAAAAAGTTTAATTGTGATGTGAATATATCGGCCTCGAAACATCCTTTCATGATCTTCAGTGAATACTAATATGTTTTCTTTCTTTGAAAAAAGATGTGATTGGTGTCGAGCAATTAAAGGACGTCTGATTGGTGACATTAACACCAAGCTTAGAGATCTCATTGGATAGGCCTGGGACCTGCGCCGTCCAATGTCGACGAGCCATTTCAGAAATAAACGTCCAGAGGCCGTTCTGATTGGTGCTCTCCTTAGGGATCTCCTGCACACACGTAAAAAACATTGATCTGCCTCACGGTCTTGTTGTAGTTGCTGGCCAACTAAACATTGAACGATCTTTTGGACGTTAAAATTGGTACTCGCAGACAGCGTCATGTGACAGGAAATCATGTATTCCACAGGAGACTGTATTTATGACAAGATGGTCCCATCGCCATGGTATCCTCCCTGTTGACAGGCCATTAGGGGACTCTGAGCTGAGAGTGATGAGACGGAAATAAAGAGAGCACTACCCCCTCACACACACACACACACACGCACGCACGCACGCACGCACGCACACACACACACACACACACACACACACACACACACACACACACACACACACACACACACACACACACACAGTCGCCCACACACACACACAGACGGGAACCCACAAAAACAGATGAACCCACACCCTCACACACACAGACGGGAACCCACACAAACATATGCACCCACACACTCACACATCAACCACCAAAACACACACACACACACACACACACACACACACACACACAGCCCCTTTCCTTATTCATCTTTGAGACATCCAAAGCCTGTTTATAAGTCAAAGCACAAAAAGCCCCAGTATACCATGTGATTGCTCACAATATGGATTACTACAGAGACAGTATCGGCTTAAAGGCAATGGGATTGTCAGTCATGTGAAGTAGTTCCTCTGAACAAAAATCTAATAAAAATAACCTTATCATCCCAACCTCACACAAAATACAGCAATTGTTTTTTTTTTTATTCATTTCTTTTTTTTACCTCAACTTCCAAAGAATGCAGCATCACAATGGCGCGCTCCCTCCTTGACGCTGACACAAGGTGTCTTTGGATCCAAACTTTTGACTGGTGCTGTGTGTGTCTTTATATTTATATGATGTAAACCAGATACACACAGTCACCATGTATGTGTCTTTATACTGAATGTAGCATCACAGTGGCGCGCTCCCTCCTTGACGCTGACACAAGGTGTCTTTGGATCCAAACTTTTGACTGGTGCTGTGTGTGTCTTTATATTTATGTGATGTAAACCAGATACACACAGTCTGTGTATGTATGTGTCTTTATACTGAATGTAGCATCACAGTGGCGCGCAAGGTGTCTTTGGATCCAAACTTTTGACTGGTGCTGTGTGTCTTTATATTTATGTGATGTAAACCAGATGCACACAGTCACCATGACACTGAATGTAGGTGTCTTTGGAGCTGCACATGTCTGGAGCTGTGACTGTAATATTCTGATAAGAGAACAGCAACTCAGTGGCCGGCTTATTTCTACAACCGGAGAATTCACCAAGGACCCGAAATAAACTCCAAATCGTTATCGCCGCCGGGAAGTGCTTGCTGAAACCACAGCCAATAGACAGAGCCCTTTTATGGTTTCAGCTGAAAGGGCAGTTTTTTGCTGGCCTCAAACCTTTTCTTTTACACGTACAGTATTTACATCTCTTTGTTTTGTGTGTATGCATTAACATGTTTTCAGCGTGTGGCAAAATATGAATTATGCATTCATCATATCATCATATACACGCGTGTGAAGACGCTTCCAACCTTCTCTGCATGGTCCTGAAGTCCACAGGCAGTCTCTTCCATCCATAATAACACACCCTGCATACATATTTATCAGTTCACATCCATAAAGACATATAGTTTATCTCCAACTGTGCGGCGGCGAGTATATATGTATATTTGTGTGCGTGTGCCTGCCTGAGTACTTACAGTTTTTTTCAATTGCTAACAAGCATTGGTCAAAACTGAAGTCACATTGTCAAAACTCTTCACACAGTCAGCAAAAAAGAAGTCTATGTGGAGCAAACTGTGAATCACTTTTCATTGCTTTCACACAAAATGCATTCAGTGACCACAGTCACCAAAATTCATGAACTCCTTTCTCAGTCAGAGTCCACAAACTACGAAACACTATACTTTTGCAGCACATTTTTCAAATGCTAACACACTTTGTTCAAAACAGTTAAAAACACAATCAAAACAGAATGATGAAAAAAAAAAAAAAATTCCGCTGCAGCCAAATTGAAATCTATAGAAAATAATATCAAAATATTGACAATAAAATGAAATTATAATAATTCCAAATGGAGCTGAGTGCAGTTTCCAGCTGACAACCTACCCAGGTGACCTTTGTTTGGCCTCATTGCTCATAGCAAGCAGATAAAAGGGGATGGCTTCTGAATGGCTTTTTTTTTAATATGGAACAAAGAGGACAGGTTGGTGGAGAGAGAAGAGTGGCAGGGTGAGGGAGAAGAGGAAGAAGAGGAAGACCAAGAACTGTGGTCTCTGATAAGATAAGGGCCAAAATTATTGACAGGGTTGGATCAGACATTCTAAAAGATTCTTCCCAAGGCGCATTGCCAGAGAAGACACATGATGTGATGTTGATGAAAACATGTGACCAAATGCAGAAGAGAGGGAGTGAATATGTTATACATGAAGTACTGTAAATCACTATGCAAAGAAATAGAAAACATAAACGTAACTGAAGCAAATTGCTGCATTGCTGATTCATTCTTGATTCAATATACAATTATTTAGTACACACAATAAAGTGCAAAGATCGTATTCTATAATAAAATACTGATTTATCTGAAAAAAAAACATTCAGACTTTAAAGATAAAATGTCTTTTATGTAATGCTCTTTGTTGTTAGTATTTTGTAGTTCAGTGTTCAGCACAAAAAATAGTGCCTATAAAAAGAGAAGGTAAAAACTACAAGTCA
>JAPMUY010001372.1:37500-80000 GCA_026901105.3 Galaxias olidus
AAGAAGGAGCTGAGCCGAAAGGATTTACCAGTCGCAATTTACCAGTCGGTCTACGTTCCAACCCTCACCTATGGTCATGTGCTTTGGGTAGTGACCAAAAGAATAAGGTCGCGAGTACAAGCGGCTGAGAATGTGTTTCCTCCGTAGGGTGGCTGGGCTCAGCCTTAGAGGGGATAGGGAAGAGCAGGCTGTTACCGGTCATCCGGAGGGAGCTCGGAGTAGAGCCGCTGCTCCTTCGTGTTGAAAGGAGCCAGATGGGAACAGATCATATTCAGTGCTCACAAGTCGTTTATTCCTCTAATCTTTTCAGAGAAACTGCTTATTAAGATGAATGTTCATTCTACATTCTACAGTTCTATTTCTCTCCTTCCAAGAAGTGCATTAAAGCTGCTGTTTGATGGAGAAAATTAGTTTTGATGTAGGCCTTATGGGAGATACACGAGGCCACATTAAACCCGGGCAGAGGAAGACGGTGGAAGGCCACATTAAACCCGGGCAGAAGAAGACGGCAGAGGAAGACCCGTTCTGCATTCCGGAGCCAGACGCCCACCTCTCTCTTTCCGTCCGCCATGGAGAGTCTGATGGAACTCCAAAACCCTCTGTTGGACCAGACCAGCAGACACCCGACAGTCCCCCACGACGACCAGGCCTACCAGTGCGACTACCCCACCCACCCGTACCGAGACGACCTGATTGGCTACTTCTACACGGGAGCCAATGAGAGAAGAAGACGCAGCAGTTTCTGGATGCCACGTCTCTTCACCTGGCCGTGGAGGCCTTCTATAGGCCAGGCTTCATCCTGTACAAAGACCCCAGCAGCGATGGTGTGGTGCCAAGTAGAGACTCTAAGATGGAGACCACCTTCACGGTGCCAGAGGGTAAGGAGGAGGGGGACACTGTAGAGGAACAGGCCCCAGAAGGAGGAGTGTCAACGGGGGAGAAAGACGAGAAGATCCAGACCGTGTCGTACGAGGTGGAGGAAGATGAAGGAGGTCACGACTATGAGGTGAGAGGTCACACAGAGGTCAAATCAACTAGTGGCACATCAGAGCTTTTTAATAGTTTGAGATGGGATACCTATAAATAGCCAAAATGTAAAGCAGTGTCAAGGCCGTATACAGGCTTTTCTTAATTTGGTGTATTTTTGGGGCTACCCATCAGTCAAACAGATTAGCCAAATAGATTGAGGGTAGTTTATGCATAAGAAGTCTGATCTGAAAGGCTTTAAAAGTGGTTGCTGCCAAAGACAAATAATCTCTATATTTTTCTGCCTTTATTTATCCAGTGTCAAATAAAAGCTACTATTTAAGACCAGACTCGTGAGTAGACAAGAGGGACAAGAGAGGTGGTTCAGGCATCTGATTAGGATGCCTCCTGGGCGCCTCCCGTTGGAGGTTTTCCGGGCACGCCCTACTGGTAGGAGACCCCATGGTAGACCCAGAACACGCTGGCGATATTATGTATCTCGTCTGGCCTGGGAACGCCTCGGGATCCTCCGGGAGGAGCTAGAAAGCGTTGCTGGGGATAGGGACGTTTGGACTACCCTTCTTAGCCTGCTGCCACCGCGACCCGGCTCCGGATAAGCGGCGGAAAATGGATGGATGGATGGAAAGGCAAAAAGGAGACCATGAGCTGCTTATATAGTAGACATCTCATGAGGTATCTGTACAACCATGAGCTGCTTATATAGTAGACTCATCTTATCCAGTATTTGTTTACAGCAATGAGCTGCTTATATTGTAGACTCATCTTATCCAGTATTTGTTTACAACAATGAGCTGCTTATATTGTAGACTCATCTTATCAAGTATTTGTTTACAACAATGAGCTGCTTATATTGTAGACTCATCTTATCCAGTATTTGTTTACAACAATGAGCTGCTTATATTGTAGACTCATCTTATCCAGTATTTGTTTACAACAATGAGCTGCTTATATTGTAGACTCATCTTATCCAGTATTTGTTTACAACAATGAGCTGCTTATATTGTAGACTCATCTTATCCAGTATTTGTTTACAACAATGAGCTGCTTATATTGTAGACTCATCTTATCCAGTATTTGTTTACAACAATGAGCTGCTTATATTGTAGACTCATCTTATCCAGTATTTGTTTACAACAATGAGCTGCTTGTATAGTAGACTCATCTTATCCAGTATTTGTTTACAACAATGAGCTGCTTATATTGTAGACTCATCTTATCCAGTATTTGTTTACAACAATGAGCTGCTTATATTGTAGACTCATCTTATCCAGTATTTGTTTACAGCAATGAGCTGCTTATATTGTAGACTCATCTTATCCAGTATTTGTTTACAACAATGAGCTGCTTATATTGTAGACTCATCTTATCCAGTATTTGTTTACAACAATGAGCTGCTTATATTGTAGACTCATCTTATCCAGTATTTGTTTACAACAATGAGCTGCTTGTATAGTAGACTCATCTTATCCAGTATTTGTTTACAACAATGATCTGCTTATATTGTAGACTCATCTTATCCAGTATTTGTTTACAACAATGAGCTGCTTGTATTGTAGACTCATCTTATCCAGTATTTGTTTACAACAATGAGCTGCTTATATTGTAGACTCATCTTATCCAGTATTTGTTTACAACAATGAGCTGCTTATAAAGTAGACTCATCTTATCCAGTATTTGTTTACAACAATGAGCTGCTTGTATAGTAGACTCATCTTATCCAGTATTTGTTTACAACAATGAGCTGCTTATATTGTAGACTTATCCAGTATTTGTTTACAACAATGAGCTGCTTATATTGTAGACTCATCTTATCCAGTATTTGTTTACAACAATAAGCTGCTTATATTGTAGACTCATCTTATCCAGTATTTGTTTACAACAATGAGCTGCTTATATTGTAGACTCATCTTATCCAGTATTTGTTTACAACAATGAGCTGCTTATATTGTAGACTCATCTTATCCAGTATTTGTTTACAACAATGAGCTGCTTATATTGTAGACTCATCTTATCCAGTATTTGTTTACAACAATGAGCTGCTTATATTGTAGACTCATCTTATCCAGTATTTGTTTACAACAATGAGCTGCTTATATTGTAGACTCATCTTATCCAGTATTTGTTTACAACAATGAGCTGCTTATATTGTAGACTCATCTCATGAGGTATCTGTGTACAATCACACAGGAAGCATTTTGCCATCTCGGTCCATTGCCTGGTCCATTGAAACACAAGGTTACTCTAATGTCGAGGGAAACGGCTCATCAAACAAGCTCATGAACGTCTTCGTCGCCTCCCGACGACCACCGTCTTCCTCTGCCCGGGTTTAATGTGGCCTCGTGTATCTCCCATAAGGCCTACATCAAAACAAATTTTCTCCATCAAACAGCAGCTTTAATGCACTTCTTGGAAGGAGAGAAATAGAACTGTAGAATGTAGAATGAACATTCATCTTAATAAGCAGTTTCTCTGTAAAGATTAGAGGAATAAACGACTTGTGAGCACTGAATATGATCTGTTTTGGAAAGTTAGTGTTTGAAATTCCTGAACTGTGTTGATGAGTTCAATAAATTGTTTTGATTTCTGCTCTCAGTTTGGCGTAAATAGACCAAACTGTGGTTGAGGGTATACCATCAACTCTCTGAAACCTCAATCCATTACATCATTACATGCTGTAAATTAGTCTCCGGTAGATTCAAATGCATTAGGGATCAATTAGGATTGTGGGAATCTATCAAAGTCAACATTTAGCCGTGCTTGCATTAAACACACATCTATATTAATGTTATGTAAACAGTGTTTACAATGATAAATAGAAACGATGAAATCATAATCAGCTTACTGAGGGCAGCGTAAAAAGAGCTACCAAATTGACAGGCTCATGATAAATTCATGAGGGTTTCTGTGAAATATTAATCAAATGTAAATTTGCTGTGATATTAAGGGTGCAATTTTACTGAGTTATTCACAAGGCATTTTTTCCACACCTGAGTTTTACTGGCTATGATGACCATGACCTCAAACCACTCCCCTAACATAATTATTGAAGGTCAAAGATTGATAATTTCTGGAAAAATATTTGCCTGCACTAAACAACAGCTTTAAGTTTCCTGTATAATACTGTGTAGATGTGGCACACACACACACACACACACAGAGAGAGAGAGAGAGAGAGAGAGAGAGAGAGAGAGAGAGAGAGAGAGAGAGAGAGAGAGAGAGAGAGAGAGAGAGAGAGAGAGAGAGAGTGAAAGAGAGACACACACAACACAGAGTACACAACCAAGGCAACAACATCACTTAACAGTGCTCGAAGTTACATGTTGGTAACGAAAACCTGACACAACTGTATGAGTGCATATCCGCTTGTCAGTCTTCTGAAATGTGTCTCGGTGAAATATTTCCACACTGTTCGAGAGCGATTTAAAAAGTAAGTTGATGCTATTAGTTATGCCATCACTGATGACGCGATAACACACGGAGCGAAGCGCAAATCTGAACCAGACATTCCACATTGGAAAGTCGGATAGTTGGACACGCGCAGCAAGATTCTGACCTACTTCTAAAATGTAGAGGATGTAAATGCTAAATTTAGACTACTTGAAATATTGACTACATCTTGTAGAACTCGGTGGAGTTATTGAAATACGTTTAGCCGAGTGTGATATTGCGCGTAAAATCTGTTCGCTTCACTTTTCGGGAGAGGCAACCGTTAATGACATCGAGAAAACAGCGATCATTTAAAAAAGATTACGCAAATTGACTTTCGTAATTAAAAGCAGATTAATTTAATGACTAGGTGGATAGAAACTTTTCACTTGAGTCACAATATGAAGTAAACAGATGCGGTTGTGTGACTTTATATAGACCTCACCGGGGATGCTGCAAGGCGGTGCGCTCCGCCACAGGATCCTCCACAAAAGGTAGGAATTATAAATCAATATTTTGAGACTATTTTAATTCAAATATATGTTGCGAAGATTTTAATTATGTCTTGTTCCCTTTATGTTGCCCTCACAGACATATGTTCATTTTCTTAATATAGATACTCAAAGTGGAAATGATTAAAAGCTATGATTTTAAATAAGTGACGAAGTAAAAAAACAAAACATTATTTTTAGCACAGTTATCGATATATACATATTTCAGATTAATGCATTGTAGGGGGCCTTTTTAAACCCATGGTTTATACTGAATGAATGAATACCCTCGTTACCAATAAAGTAGCAAAGATACATTCTTATACGCGCGTGACAATAGCAGCAAGAGTCCAGAAACGCGCTACGCATGCTGTTTCAAACCCGCGAAGACTAATAACGGGGAGTGGGCGGCAGTCTGACAAAGCATTAACCAGCCTTACTGTTTATGTAATGTGAAGAGCATTATGAGCTATATGTTTCAAGCAAATCTCATCTATTAATCATCATACATAAACCAAACTATATTACATATCCTTTTATATAATATCTGAACACATATGAACATTAACATAAATCCTAATGTGACAACTACTATCCACCTCCTAAACAGACAAACATAAATCTGGTAAAAATCTGCTTTCATTTTCGGGAGACTTAGCTCTTCCTGGCCTTCATTAAAATAAATGTAATGTTTGACATTATGTAAATGTGATTTGATGTATTCCCTGGAGTACCCCATGCAGCCCTGGCTCAGGATGAAAGATTATGCCCAGCCGAGTTGTCCCATAGGCCTGGACTGACCCCATGCTTATATTGGCTAGGAGTCATGTGCATGCACAGTTGGTTCTCCTGAGGTAACAGGGGGGATGCAATGGAATATCCCCAGGACTTCATAAGCTTTAAATAACCCATAGCCACAGAGTTGGTGGAAATGTCTCCTTAGTGGCAGTAACAGTCACTGTGGACGGTGTTGCATAATTAAATAACTAAAATCCTTAAATACAGACAACTTTAGAGAGAGAGAGATGGGGGGGGCAGAGAGTGAGAGAGAGACAGAGAGAGAGAGAGAGAGAGAGAGAGAGAGAGAGAGAGAGAGAGAGAGAGAGAGACAGAGAGAGAGAGAGAGAGAGAGAGAGAGAGAGAGAGAGAGAGCTATGTTCAGCTATGTTTGCTACAAAATAAACCGGTAACATTATGACCCATTAACGAACCAATCAAAACGCGCTCTAGCCCTCTGCCCTCACTGTTGTACTCTGTGAGAAGCCCTCTTGCCTCTGCTTTGCGGCAGCGTGTGCCTCAGGACAAAGAGAAGGTAGCGGCCTTGCATTATGTGATGAATGACGAACAGTAACAGTGTATGTGGTGTGTGCGTCTATTAATCGTTAAGTGACTGCTGACTGTCTAAGAGAATCGAGGGGGGATGGATGTTAAAACAGAAACATTCATATACTGTGTGTGACGGAAACCTCATGTCTAGAAAACAGAATGCTCTGCACTCATCTAAAGCCCATGCAGAGACAAGTCTCTTTCCTCAACCCGGCTGTTATTGATTCTAGCATCCACTGCAATATAATTGTCGTTTGTTGTTTTTCTTTTTAAATATAAATGACCGCACACACATCTCCTATATTTAGAAACCTTATTGCGTTGTTGTTCCTGCGTCAGTTCCCCAGTCTGCTGACCCGTTCTGCATTCCGGAGCCAGACGCCCACCTCTCTCTTTCCGTCCGCCATGGAGAGTCTGATGGAACTCCAAAACCCTCTGTTGGACCAGACCAGCAGACACCCGACAGTCCCCCACGACTACCAGGCCTACCAGTGCGACTACCCCACCCACCCGTACCGAGACGACCTGATTGGCTACTTCTACACGGGAGCCAATGAGCAGAAGAAGACGCAGCAGTTCCTGGATGCCACGTCTCTTCACCTGGCCGTGGAGGCCTTCTATAGGCCAGGCTTCATCCTGTACAAAGACCCCAGCAGCGATGGTGTGGTGCCAAGTAGAGACTCTAAGATGGAGACCACCTTCACGGTGCCAGAGGGTAAGGAGGAGGGGGACACTGTAGAGGAACAGGCCCCGGAAGGAGGAGTGTTGACGGGGGAGAAAGACGAGAAGATCCAGACCGTGTCGTACGAGGTGGAGGAAGATGAAGGAGGTCACGACTATGAGGTGAGAGGTCACACAGAGGTCAAATCAACTAGTGGCACATCCGAGCTTTTTAATAGTTTGAGATGGGATACCTATAAATAGCCAAAATGTAAAGCAGTGTCAAGGCTGTATACAGGCTTTTCTTAATTTGGTGTTTTTTTGGGGCTACCCATCAGTCAAACAGATTAGCCAAATAGATTGAGGGTAGTTTATGCACAAGAAGTCTGATCTGAAAGGCTTTAAAAGTGGTTGTTGCCAAAGACAAATAATCTCTATATTTTTCTGCCTTTATTTATCCATAGTGTCAAATAAAAGCTAATATTTAAGACCAGACTTGTGGGTAGACAAAGTAAATAAGTATTTGCATTACATTCAAATATATTATTGTCTGTTTTTGTAATCACTTGTTTTACTCTGTGCTGCTGCCTATCTTGGCAAGGACACCCTTGCAAAAGAGATTATTAATCTCAATGGGATCTTTCCTGGTTAAATAAAGGTTACATAAATAAAATAAATAAAATTATAAGGAATAAGTACATATTTATTTATCATAGAAAATATTGGAAAACATAAAAAAAAATTGACAGGGGAATTTTACTACCAGGGTTATCCTCAATCACTGTTAGTTCAAGTAGTCTGTATGATTCATCTTTCAAAGGAATGATGATTCACACTTTGATTATTGTCTTGTATTAATCTTTTAATTACAGCCAACCCCCCTCCGCTGTCAACAGCTGCCTCATCCCATCTGATCCAAATGGATAAATTGATATAGTTTTCGTAGCCACCTCTTAAATGTTGTTTGCATTATAATTGTAGTATGCATGTAGGCAGGCAGGCAGGCAGGCAGACAGACAGACAGACAGACAGACAAAGAGAAAGAGAGAGAGATAGCGTAAGCAACAGAAAGAGAGAGCGATAGAGAAAGATAGAGAACAACAGAGAGAGAGAAAGAGAGACAGAAAGAGAGCGAGTGAGAGAAAGAGAGAGAGTGAGAGAAAGAGAGAGAGAGAGAGAGAAAGAGAGAGAGAGAGAGAGAGAGAGAGAGAGAGAGAAAGAGAGAGAGAGTGAGAGAAAGAGAGAGAGTGAGAGAAAGAGAGAGAGCGAGAGAGTGAGAGAGAGAGAGAGTGAGAGAAAGAGAGAGAGAGAGAGAGAGAGAGAGAGAGAAAGAGAGAGAAAGAGAGAGAAAGAGAGAGAGAGATAGTAGAGTGTAGCACATTTACCTGGGCTGACGACCAGTCCCCTCGTCTGTCTCTAACAACCCAGCCAGCAATAGATGGACAACAAACAGAGCCATCATTACCAGGACCATCATCACTAATGCAGGCCTTTCAGTGCATTAAAGGCCCCATAATGTAGACAATCATAAATGTTTGTGTGCTTCCTTGGTGTCTATGAAGCACATTAAAAAGTATTTGAACAAAAAAATTATAACATTTTTAAATCATTATGCTAATGTGCCTCTTTCTTCCCTTCCAACTCACATGCCGTTTTCAGTGGTGAACGCAAGTGTCCGCTGAACGCTTACGTCCATTGCTCATTATCGTTCATCAGCTGATTTATGTTATTGGCTAGCAATAGTAACATTCCTCTGTTGGCATGGCTGCGGCCGGAGTAGCTGAGTCCGTGATTGGCCAATTAGATTGACTTGGATTTTCAACGTCACAAATCGCAGCAATTCAAACCAGCTTGTAAAACAGGTTAGATCTGTTGTCAGAGGTGAACTAGAGAATATGCGCAAGGCACGGATTTAACTTTTTGACATTGTTGGTACAATCCCTCTGAGTGATAAAACAATGCTAGACAAAGAAATATTCCAAATCTTACCTTTAGGGTCCCTTTAAATAAGGGGGCTCCGCTGCTGCATAGGCCCTGGTGCCATTGGTCCAGTCACTGAGCTAAAGCATCGAATGATCACTGCGTACTCCTTTAGTTGGACCTTGAAATGAATAGTGACAGTGAACAGAGCTTGGCGGCTGGTACCCAAGTTATAACTTGTGCGTAGATGTGTGTCTATATGTGGGTCTATTCTCTCCCGTGTTTCTAAGACCTCCACCCCAACCCCCCGCCGACCCCCTGCTGTTTGTGCATTTAGCAGTATATAAAAAGCACATCTGACTAGACAGGTGCATCAGCCAGGTGCGGTCAGTATAAATAAATAATAATAATAAAAATAATAATAATAATAATTATTATTATTATTATTATTATTATTATTAATAAAGTTTTACACGTTGGTCTATGTTACACTTTGCTGTATGGCTGTTCCGCCCCTGCCCTTGACATGGGTGCTGTTTCATAAAACACTACATGGCAAACTACTGTATATCCACCTAAATTCCCAAATCTTTCCATTTATAAAACGTACATCTCTTTTCCTTATGCAGTCAGAATATAACTGTTTGGCAGGCTGCGTGATGCTACTTAACACCTGTGTGTGAGAAACTAAATGAAATATATTTAACACCGTCTACCCTGCTATCCTGCTACAGTGTCTCTCACGGTCATTGATTTAGGCTTGTCACTGTCACATGGACTCCCAGTGGTTTGATGCATGTAAGCAACACACAGTGGATCTACGTGTAAGCATGGAGTGGGTCTATGCTCAGGGTGATGCCAGGCTGACGTTAAAGCCAGTCCCTGATGAATGCTGCTGTCAGTGTGCCCGTTGCTACGGTGACATCAGGTCTGTAAGGAGGACCCTGGGGGAGATGCCAAAGGGTCATCATCAACAGCACCGCTACCTGCCTGCCTGCCTGCCTGTCTGTCTGCCTGCCTGCCTGTCTGTCTGTTTGCCTGTCTGTCTGCCTGCCTGCCTATCTGTCTGTCTGTTTGTCTGTTTGGCCGGCTGTCTGCCTGCCTGCCTGCCTGCCAGCCTGCCTGTCTACCTGCCTGTCTGCCTGCCTTCCCGTCCGTCCGTCCGGCCGTCTGTTCGTCTGTCACAGTGAAACCGCAGACTTCCTGCTTCTTTATGCCTGCATGTCATTCTGCTTTGCTGCCTGCTTTAGAGCACAATCAATACAAAAAAAAAACTATGAAAAACATGCAACCCCCAGATGTACCCAAAATATCCTGCTGGCGTGGAAATGGCAGGGAATCAGTTGGCCAGAGAATAATTGATTGGTGCGTGTGGATGTTCTAGTCTTAAACAGACATGGAAGCTGCTAGCTTCAAACTGTAAGTGAAGCTGCTAGCTTTAAACAGTTATTGAAGCTGCAAGCTTTGAGTTTTAATTTAGATCAATGTCCAGCTGTTAACCGTCATGGCAGCTGTTGGCTTAAAAACAGTAATTGAAGCTGTTGGCTTTAAACAGACAGAAGCTTCTAGACATAAGCAGTAACAGTAGTTACCAGCTTTCCAACAGTCAGTTGTAAAGCTACTAGCTACTATATAAATAGTAATGTAAGCTGTTATCTTTGAACAGTCATGAAAGCTGTTAGCTTTAAACAGTCAGTAAAGCTACTAGCTACAATATAAACAGTAGTGGCAGCTGCTAGCTTTACAACAGTCATTGAAGCTGTTGGCTTTAAACAGTCAGTAATACTTTAAGCAGTAAACAATCAGAGAAACTTGTAAGTTTAAATAGTCAGGGAATCTTCTAGCTAACATAAGCCACGTGCAATTTTGTGGAACTCACCAGTTTAGAATCTATAGTTCTTGAGCTGAAGCTAAAGTTGATCTGATTAGATTACAGGCGAGGTAGAGAGTATTCTATTCATCATCTAAATCTATATTTTTGGTCAGGTCCTGTGGCCTGTGATAATGTGATTAAACTGCAGGTGGATTATAACACCTGATCGCCCAGGTGGGCAGCAATCATTCCAAAACAGATTATCGGGCTCTCATATTAACCTGGATCTATCCTCTCTGCATTGTTTTTACATACTGGTTCAGGCGGATCGTGCCGTAAATAAACTCCCACACAGCGTGGGGCGATGTGGTAGAATCCCTCCGCTCACTGAATCCAAAGACGTGCGTCACTCACGGACCTGATACAGTGCTACTCACAGACAGAGAACCCTGTGGTGCTGCTACCATTGATGCACACATTTCCTCTGGGTGCTTTTAGCATGAGTCATGAGTGTGTACGTGAAGTGTGTATGTGTGTATGTGTGTGTGTGTGTGTGTGTGTGTGTGTGTGTGTGTGTGTGTGTGTGTGTGTGTGTGTGTGTGTGTGTGTGTGTGTGTGTGTGTGTGTGTGTGTGTGTGTGTGTGTGTGTGTGTGTGTGTATGTGTGTAGTGTGTATGTAATTGGATTGTTTTGACCAGTACATATAGCCTCACTCTCTAGGAGCTGGTCAGCTAATTAGCTTAGTAACCCTGTCTCTGACCTTTGACACCTGTCACCTGTCGCAAGATACCTATTGTTCGCTGTTACACATTGTGGAGTTCTAGTCACTAGTCTGGCAATCCAACTTTGATCATATTCTTTCCATTAGATTTTTAGCCGCATCCAATCGTTAAAGCCGCAATAATTGGTCGTAGCGTGTTGTCAGAAATCAGTCTCTGTGCCCCCGTCTACCTCTCTGACCACCCTCATGTCCTCCTTCTTTAAATTGGCTCGTTTATTTTCATTTTTTTCTCTTTACTCTTGTCCCTCAGTCCCCGCGGCTCGGTCAGTTTGATCGAGGCCACTGAGGACGTTAACAAACAATAGCAGCTTCCGGAAGGAGGCCATTTATATCAACAAATAGCAGCTCCTTCTGGGTATCCACAGGCTCAGTAGCTGGCTCCCTGGCTGACTGGCAGCCAGGCTGGCTGGATGGATTGCTGGCTGGCTGGATGGATGACTGGATGGATGGATGGCTGGCTCCTAGGCTGACTGGCGTCCAGGCTGGCTAGATGGATGGTGGATGGATGGCTGGATGGATGGATGGATGGATGGATGGATGGCTGGATGGATGGATGGATGGATGGATGGCTGGATGGATGGATGGATGGCTGGCTGAATGGATGGATGGATGAATTGCTGACTGGATGGATGGATGGATTGCTGACTGGCTGGATGGATGGCTGGATGGCTAACTGGCTTGCTGGTTGGCTAGCTTTATGGCTTACTGGCTGGTTGGCTAGCTGGATGGCTAGCTGGATGGCTGACTAGATGGCTAGTTGGCTGGTTGGCTTGCTAGCTAGCTGGATGGCTGGCTGGACGGCTAGCTAGTTGACTGCTTGACTGACCGACTGGCTGGCTGGCTGGTTGTATTGGCTGACTGACTGGTTGTACTGGCTAGTTGAATGACAGATGGCTGGAGTTTACAGGGATGTCTTTAGGTCCGCCTGCTTTACCAGCTCCTTGGTGTTGTTTGGCACGCTCCGTGGCCGTGCCAACGAGCCCGTAGCCCCTAGCGACGGCTGGCTTTACAGCTCATTAGCCCCCCTCTCTCTCTTCTCCTGCTAGGTCATCATCAAGGGACAAGGCCAAGAGGGGAGCCAGGTCATAATTAAGAGACAAGGTCGAGAGGAAGGGGGGGAGGGGGGTCAGGGGGGCTCTGCCAAGACAGCCTATCAGAAACTGTGGGCGCGTGCATTTGTGTGTGTTTGTGCACGTGTGTGTGTGTGTGTGTGTGTGTGTGTGTGTGTGTGTGTGTCGAAGGTTGAGGCCGGGTACCTTTGCTGTCTCTGCTGTTACCTAGCGATGAGGGACCACCTGGTTTGGTCCTGTACCTGTCTGTCTGTGTGGCTGCTTATGTCTGTGAACTGTGGGACCCTGCTCCCCTGACCAGCTGTCTAGCTGACTGGCTGACTGACTTTCTGGCCATCCTCTGTTGAGTGACACACACCTTCTCTATCCCCCCCCCCCCTCCCCCGTCTACCCCCCTCCCCTAGAGTGATAGCTCCAGTGACAGCGAGAGCGAGGACAACTTCCTGACGCTGCCACCTAGAGACCACCTGGGTCTGGCCATCTTCTCCATGCTCTGCTGCTTCTGGCCCCTCGGCCTTGCCGCCTTCTACTACTCGCACAAGGTGGGCAGGACCCTAACAATAGCCTTACCACTATAGAGCTATCACACACACAAGGTGGGCAGGACCCCAACACTAGCCTTAACACTATAGAGCTATCACACACACAGGGTGAGCAGGACCTTAACACTAGCCTTAACACTATAGAGCTATCACACACACAGGGTGAGCAGGACCTTAACACTAGCCTTAACACTATAGAGCTATCACACACACAAGCTGGGCAGGACCTTAACACTAGCCTTAACACTATAGAGCTATCACACACACAAGGTGGGCAGGACCTTAACACTAGAGAGATATCTCTAACACTATAGAGCTATCTCTAACACTATAGAGCTATCTCTAAAACTATAGTGCTGTCACTAACACTATAGAGCTATCTCTAAAACTATAGTGCTATCTCTAACGCTATTGTGCTATCTCTCACACAAAGTGGGCAGGACCTTAACACAAGCCCTCTAGGAACTATCACTACCACTATAGAGCTTTCACTCATTAAAAGGTGACAGAACACTAACCCTGTGGTCATCAGTACTATAGGGCATTATGACCGCCTACTATTGCCATAGGGTGAGAGGAATATGAAATGTAATGTGTAACTATATGACCATGAGGCAGTGTTATCGCTATAATCTACAGATAATATACTATTCACCAAAGGTGAGGGAACCACGAAACACATCATTAAAACTGTATTAGCCACCTATAGAGTTACATTAGCGTCTTGTACTCATGCCAGGGGACAGACATGTAACCCTAACGCTGTAGCATGTAACTCTAACGCTGTAGCCCCCAACCCCTACGATCCAAACACTAACACAGCCTCGAAGAATCGCTTTCCTGCAGCTGAATGTTTTTCATTTGCCCTGCATCCTTAACTCAGAGTTTATTTCAGTGGTTTCTCAACAATCTGTCAAATTAATTGCTAAAACTAACACGCAGAAAATAACTCTAATAAATATGCCAGCAGGTACAGCAAGAACTGGACATATTTTTCCGGGGGTGAAATTACCAGAAATACCAAACAACACATTTGTCATTGTCCCAGCCTTAATGATATAATTGCCATGGCAACTAATGGCTTTGTGAAAATGGGTCTTTTTGGGGGGTAAGGATATTTCTTTTCCAATCTGTTGATGCACACACCGACTGCACTTTCCTACTGCAGAAGACACAGGCAAGAAACAATCACAGCTATCTGCTTGTAGTCAGTGCCTGTTTATGTAAACGCCCGCCTTCTCTTGGATTGTCTCATCCCGGTCTCCATGAATTAAATATACTTTTATTTTTGATATTCTACAAATTGAAAGAGAGAATCTTCTGGTATGAATTCAGAACTGGCAATTCTTGAATAAAGAATGTTGCATTTAGGTTTAGGTAGCTTTGCTGTTAGGGCCATTTGAAAGGGTTGAGTGTATGATTTATACACTCAAGCTAATATGAACACAAAGTTTTAAAAATGCTTATGTTACAGAGCATTACAAATGTCTAAATAAGTGTCTAACGCTGTCTTTTGTCAATCTGTCGTTCTTTTTCTCTGTCTGTTTCTCTCTCTATCACACACTGTCTCTGTCTCTCTCTCTATCACACACTCTCTCTCCATCACACATTCTCTATCACACACTCTCTGTCTCTCTTTCTCGCTCTTCATCACACACTCTCTATCACACACTCTCTGTCTCTCTCTTTCTTTCCCTCTCTCCCCCCCTCTCTCTCTGTCTGACTCCCCCCCCCCCCCCACCCCTCTCTCTTTATCGGCAGACGGGGAAGGCTGTCTCCAAGGGGGAGTTCTCCAGAGCGGGCATAGCCTCCAGAAGAGCTCTGTTCCTGGCTGCCCTCTCCGTCACCATGGGGACTGGGATGTACGTCGGGGTGGTGGTGGCCCTCGCCTCCTACCTGGCCAAGCCTGGAGGGCTGGGGGCTCCGGGGGGCTAAGGAGGCTCCGGGGGGGCTAGGGGGACCCCCTGAGGAAAGGAACAGACACAGAGAGGAAGAGGGACTCAATGTTATTTTGGGTTTCTTTCGGTTTAGAGTGTTTTAATTGACAAGACAGTTGTAAAAAAACAACATACCTAACAGCACACACATAAGAAAACAGCGTATTTAAGCTTTCAAACATTCATACTTTGCCCAGGTGTGTGTCTCTTCAGCCCGCCTCCCTAACCCCTGCTCTCCTTCATCCTGTGGCCTGGTTCTCCCCACAACCGACGCCTTGACTGGGAATACGTCTTTTAACGGGGATCTCACACCCCCGCATCGATCACGCCATGCCCGCTTCACAGAGATAGAGAAATGACTATTCCATCACCATCAGGAAGGAAGCCAGCGCTGAGCCACGGGGTTGTTTGTTTGGACTGCGTCTGTTGTTTGTGTTGTTGTTGTTGTCTCACAGAAGACACTATGAAGCTAGCGATTGTATGACTGCTCAATGCGTCTGTTGCTTCGGTCTGCCACCATTTACTCGACCTTCGACCCCTGACGTATTTAAAATGCTTTTTTCTCCAAAACGACTGCATCGATGCGGTGCCTGGTGTTTTAAGGTTATAAGGTTAAAACACTGACTGGCACATTCACACAGAGTGTTTGTGGGTGACGACAGCAACAAAGACATGGACCAAAGACTTGAAAAGAAACAGATAGCCGTATCTTTGGACTGGGTGGATACGATGCCGATGTGCTATGAAGAGGAGCAGTGAGGAGGAGCAGTGAAGAGAAGCAGTGAAGAGGAGCAGTGAAGAGAAGCAGTGAGGAGGAGCAGTGAGGAGGAGCAGTGAGGAGGAGCAGTGAGGAGGAGCAGTGAAGAGAAGCAGTGAGGAGGAGCAGTGAAGAGAAGCAGTGAGGAGGAACAGTGAGGAGGAGCCGTGAAGAGGAGCAGTGAAGAGGAGCAGTGAAGAGGAGCAGTGAGGAGGAGCCGTAAAGAGGACTATTATTTATCTTTATCGTGAACTTCAGTACTGTATTTCTTGTCAGAATAAATCTTATTTGGCATGAATAATGAGACTGTCGCCCGCTGTCTCTTACTCTGTCTGTCTTTGTCTCCTTGAGAAAGAGAGGGAGGGGAGGAGGAGAGAGGGCGAAAAACAACATTGATTGTGTACTCATAGAATCCTGTCACGATGCCTTTTGCTCCTGCTCCTCTTGTCTCCCGGCATCACTTTCCCTGTTCCTCTCTCCCTCCCTCCCTCCCTCTCTCTCTCTGTCTCTCTCTCACTCCGAGTATGGCATCTCTTTCTCTGTTCCTCCCTCCATCTCTCTCTCTCTCTCTCTCTCTCTCTTTCTCTCTTCTCGTCTTCCTGTCCCTCTCTGTCCCTCTCTCTCTCTCTCTCTCTCTCTCTCTCTCTCTCTCCTCTCTCTCTCTCTCTCTCTCTCTCTCTCTCTCTCTCTCTCTCTCTCCCTGGCATCACTTCCTCTCTGTCTCTCTCTCTCTCTCTCTCTCTCTCTCTCTCTCTCTCTCTCTCTCTCTCTCTCTCTCCCTCTCTCTCTCACTGTCTCTCCGAGTATGGCATCGCTTCCTCTCTTCTCATCTCTCTCGCTTTTCTCTCTCTCTCTCTCTCTCTCTCTCTCTCTCTCTCTCTCTCTCTCTCTCTCTCTCTCTCTCTCTCTCTCCGGAGTCTGGCATCTCTCTCTCTCTCTCTCTCTCTCTCTCTCTCTCTCTCTCTCTCTCTCTCTCTCTCTCTCTCTCTCTCTCTCTCTCTCTCTCTCTCTCTCTCTCTCTCTCTCTCTCTCTCTCTCTCTCTCTCTCTCTCTCTCTCTCTCTCTCTCTCTCTCTCTCTCTCTCTCTCTCTCTCTCTCTCTCTCTCTCTCTCTCTCTCTCTCTCTCTCTGAGTCTGGCATTAACCTGCCGCTCGTCTTGGCTCGATTTGACTTACTGTAATCTGGCAGCGTGCTGTGAAGGAAACGGTAGCAGCACACATTTTTTCCCTCCACGTCGGGGTTGCCGGAGCAGAACGACGAAGACTGTCTCCTTTGTGGAGTCTTCCTCGTCTACAGGCTTCCACTCTCAGCTTGCCTTTCTTACCAGACCACATCAGTCTCAAAAGGGCTGAACTCAAAAAGGCTTTCCACAGTCAATTCTCTGCATGACTCAGTAACAGTATGAAATGTACTGTATATGTATATACATGCTCTATAGCTTCAGATTCAGTTTTATTGGTCATATGTAAGTTAACACAGGGTCAACATTACAATGAAATGTGTTGGATGAGAAAAGCAGGTCAACTCAGCCGAGAGCACTGAGAGAAAAGAAATACAAATATGAATATAGAACAGATCAAATATAAGTAATGGGATAAACATATAATAATAAAATAAGATAAAATAAAATGAATAGCTATACCCTCTTTATGCTAACAGGGGGTTTCTCTCCGTGGATGGAGAACACATGTAAAGGGTGCCAGCAGTGTTTTGCTCCACAGTGGCAGGTAGGAAAAGAGTGATTCAGCAGGAACGCTGGAGAGAGATTGACCTCTCGTTGACTTCTCATGGTGGACTTCTCATCTCTCCCTCCCTCTCTTTTTCTCTCTTCCCTCTCTCCCGCTCTCTCTCGCTCTTTCTGTCTCCCCCCCCCTCTCTCTCTCGCGCTCTCCGTCTGTAGCCTCGCTCAGAGTACATCAACAACCCCTGAACGCATGGTGTGTGTGTGTGTGTGTTTGAATCAATTGGGCTGTAATGTGTGTGTGTGTGTGTGCAAGTGTGTGTGTGTGTGTGTGTGTGTCTGTGTGTGTGTGTGTGTGTGTGTGAGAGAGAGAGAGTATTTAGTCATGTGTGTTAACGTGGGGCGTGTCAGTGTGAGCGTGTGAGTATTTTTTCACCTGTCAGCAGGAAGGGAACTTCACCCTGCGCTTCACTCCCAGAACCTCCCAGCAGCTCAAGCACACCGCTGTGATTAGTCATACTAACACATGGGAAGGAATCAGTGGGAAACCAACTTGGCATGTGTCTGCTGGATGAATTTGAGATATACTATATATATATATATATATATATATATATATATATATATATATATATACTATACAGAGTGTGTGTGTATATATATACAGTATATATAAGTATATATATATATATATATATATATATATATATATATATATATATATATACTGTATAGTATATTTTAAAATGTATTGTGTAATCTGTTCACTCCACTCCAGTATGTATCTTAAAGACATTTAACTGGGTTTGAGGAACAATAATTTTAAGAAAATAAAGCAAACAATTAATAATTTTGTTCATGTGAAAATGTATTTTTGGGGGGGAAAGAAAATGCATCGCCAGTGTTCTGAGGCGGAGCCTAAATCTGCGTTGCCGCGAGCAACAGAGTGACAGATGGACTAAAAACAAATGGAAACTAGTGAGGAGTGACAAGACAAAAAGCCCCATTACCAAGAGGCATAACGGCGCTCTTACTGTGAAGGCAGGCGTAACGGCGCTCTTACTGTGAAGGGCTTCATGTTATCATTTGTTTGATTGAAAAAAACTGTTGACACCACTGCACAACATTGGCATGCAGACAACCCACTTCTTTTTAAGATAAGTTTAATTGGTTCTCTATGACGGTGTGGTTACAATGGGCACAGATGTGTTCAATTTGTTACACTGACTTACTGTTTCCTTATCGAGAGAGGATGTTGAAGAGACAGATGGGTCAGGAAACTTTAAATTATCTGACTAGTTCCATTCAGTTAATCAAACAAAAAGAGATTACGTGCCAAAGCAGGAATTAGATAAGAGTCAATACTGAGGAAGATAAAAAAAAAAAAAAAAAAAAACTCTGATGAACCTTGAAAGCTTAATAAGGGTGTCAAAAGTTTTAAGAGAATGGGTATAATTCATGTTCAACTGAAAGTGAAACGTGTAACAATGTTGGGTGAACACGCAGAGGAAGTCTGAAGCTTAAAGCAGGTGTAGGAAGTTCCTAAGAAGAGGTGGTTTTAGTTGCCTCTACAGTTTGCTTGCTGTAATTATTTACCCTAAATGTTGCAAAGAAGGCATGCAGAATGCTTGCGGTCACTGCATATTGCTAGCATGATAAACGACTAGACCCCAAGTATGGGCATCTCTTCCTGATTTAGTGACACACTTCCTTGTGTCGTAAAACAAATCGTCACAGTTATGCGGGTGATCACACTCGGCGGCAGAAAACCTTTATGTTGACAATTGAGACGTCAAGAGGATTGATCTGAACTGTGATTTTTTCATTTTCCCAAAGACATTGCAATGTGCAAACTGTAGAAAGATATTGATAATACGTTACCACAAAAACGTTGCCTATAGTGGCTTTAATAATACGCTGGCTGCTCTGGACATCTGTGGACCTAATCTAAGAGTACGTCTAGCACACTACTGAGAGGGATTACCATTATTCAAAATCACTTATAGTGCATTAAACCGAAGTAAACAAGTCTAAAATAGCCATAAAAATAAAAATAAATATATAAAATATATACGTATATAACAATATTCAGTTGAGATAAATAAATATCATCAGCTCCCTATGTGAACGTTATAATGACCTTTTTAGGGTTAAGGATGATCTAATTGGCTTTCATATTTACTATTACTATATTCACAATATAAGTTAGCCAAGCCATGGATACAACTCCAAAGAAGACAACATGTCAAAATGTCATATCTATTCACCATTTGCTTTGGTCAAAAGAAATAAAACAACTCTCAGATCAATAACATGAAACTTCAAAACATAGCTTCAAAGTTAGCATTATAGATGACTGGCACTGCTATGCAGTTTGAAGCTCGTCCAAACCGTTGCCATATGCTAGTGTCTAAACTCAATTTATATTTTATTATTCAAGGGACCCATGCCAGTTTATTTTACCAAAAAGTTTGGCAGAAGAATCTTACAGAGCATACAAACAGTGTTCTTTGAAAGATTGAGCAACTGTTATTCAGATAGACATACTGTATGTGTTCAACAGAAGTGGTTTCGAACGTTCCTTAGACATAAAAAGTCAATAATACCTCCCTGGTGTTGCTGATATATGTTGATAATGCCTGAATGCATGTTAATGTGAGAGAACAAGATGCCAATCCCATCTGAAAGCAAACAACAGTTGTAATTCAATATTTTCCTATACTGGTTGGTCTGGTGGCATTACATTCTGAAGGACGTTACCATGGAAAATAAATATCCTTGTGGTATTCAAGAGGAGTCCTGGTATATAGTAAATATCTGTTGCATTCATCTATGGTGGGGCCAATATCACGTTTAATAGCAGTTTTTACTTTAGTTATAAAACAAGGTTAACACACCAGATAGATAAACAAAGGCTAGGTTAAAAGCCTAAATTAGCCTGGTTAAAATGTCCTTCACTGCTAGTTAAGCTAAGGACAAGGCCCAGCTAACTAAAAGACATGAGGAAGAAAAACATTTCCCCCTCTACTGACATTTTCTTCATTATATGTATTACTGTGTGTCATAACCCTGACCCTAACCCTAACCCCTGACCCATTCTTCATTATATGTATTACTATGTGTCATAACCCTGACCCTAACCCTAACCCCTGACCCATTCTTCATTATATGTATTACTATGTGTCATAACCCTGACCCTAACCCCTAACCCCTGACCCATTCTTCATTATATGTATTACTGTGTGTCATAACCCTGACCCTAACCCTAACCCCTGACCCATTCTTCATTATGTGTATTACTGTGTGTCATAACCCTAACCCTAACCCTTGCTATCGATACGCTATTAAAAATGTATCAGTTTGATGACAAATATGATGTAAAAAGCCCTGCCATCTCCCAATTTGCCTTGGTCCTTTAGCTAAACCTACACTAGGTGCTTCATTTTTTAACATGTTATGAAAAGGTAATTGGTATGTATGCATGTATTCAGCTTAGTAACCAGCCAGTGGATCAGATAGACGGGGGCTAACGTTAGCTTGTGTTCTAGCTATGTTTTTAAGAATCACCTTCATCTTCTTCCTCATCTTCTTCCTCATCATCTTCTTCTTCTTCTTCTTCTTCTTCTTCTTCTTCTTTGTCTCTTTATAGCTCACTCTTTCTACCTTGCTTTGCTTCTTTTCTTGATTTTCTTTCCGTTTTCTCCTTACCTCTTCCCGTCTTTTTCATTCTCATCCTGTCCTCATTTTTATCCTCCTTCCTTCTATTCCACCCCCCCCCCCACCACCCCCGTTCCAGCTCAACATTTTCACTTCACAGCACTGTGATGCACAACAGCAATGTGGTCTTAACACATGTCTTTATCTAAGCTCCCACCTTGGTCGCACGGCAACGTATTCGTCTCCGCGGTGACGCCGTTGGCCACTATAGGACCCTGCCTGGACTGATATGGCCGCCTCCAGCCATGTCTTAAAATTGACTTATCTCTGTTGAGCAAGAAGGACACAGTCTTTATCTCCACCCTGTCTCCTCTCTCCCCCGAGGTGTAGGATAAGCAGTGGCTCGACGGACACTTTGGAGCTGTGAGCGTCGCTCTGAACCTAACGGCTGGTTGCCGCGGCGCCAGCTGTGGAGATAAGACCCTACAGAAGGAAAGGTTGGTTTCTATTTGCAGCCTCTCTCTCTCTTTCTCTCTCTCTCTCTCTTTCACACTTTCTTTCTTTCTTTCTCTCTTGCTCTCTCTCTCTCACACTCTTTCTCTCCCTGTCTCTCTCCCTCTCTCTCTCTCACTCTTTCTCTCTCTGTCTCTCTCTCTCTCTCCCCCTCTCTCGCTCTCTCTTTCTCTCTCTGTCTCTCTCTATCTCTCTCTCTCTTTCTCTCTCTCTCTCTGTATCTATTTCTCCTTCTCTCTGAATTTAGGAAGAAGGGAAGAATCAGGCTTTAGGGAAAAAATATACTGAGAAAATATTGACAGGATTCCTTACAGTAATAGAACTATCAGCAGAGACTGATAGGATTCCTTACAGTAATAGAACTATCAAGCAGAGACTGACAGGGAAAAACCGGTCAGGTTGTATTTAAATTAATCCTAAAGACTTCTCAGACTATTTATGAAGTGTGTCGAAATGATAAGTCTGGCAATCAGACCTAACACACACAGATGGCCCTCTGAAAATACCCTGCTCTGAGGGTTAGGCGAGGGAGCGAGGGGGTTTGAGCAGGAGAGGGAGAGAGGGAGGGAGAGAGGGAGGGAGGGAGGAAGGGCTTCCTCGTATCTTACCACACATCATAAATCTTTCTAGGACAGCCATTAAGGTCCAATTTGAATGAGATGGATGGAGTAAAGTTGAGAGCGACAGGAATGACTTCTACTCTGTGTCACTCAAGGTACATTGCAAAACAGGGACGTCCTCTACGGTATGTAGCCCACCCGAACGCCAAGACTTAAAATGGAGGCCAGGGCTCCAAGACTAACATGCAATCTGGTCCGAGGGACTAGTGTCACGTTTTGGAAACTCACACACAGACAAACACACACACACACACACACACACACACACACACACACACACACACACACACACACACACAGTCCTACTACAAAACTAACTATTCTGGCAGTGCTATCGACCATTGCCCAACATTGTGTCTCAATGATAAAGATTATCTAAAGATTTACATGGCACCATGGATTGGATTCTGAAGCTCTCATTGAAATTATTTTAATTTTGATTTTAAACACGTTTCGCACGATTAGTCAATCCATGGATTACATCACTGGCATCACACTTTTGATTTTGTTGCCATAAAGTACAACAATGCCATCCTGTGGTCGAAACCAGCCATTGCTTTCAGATTACTCTTCTGGATAAATTGATACTCTGTATTACATATGGCCTCAGGTCAACAACAGCCTTAAATCAATGTGATGTATACAATATAACAAATTATTTTTGTAATGTCAAAATATGTAATACTTTGCAGCCTTTCTTCTCATTGTAAACTCTATGGAGAGGAGCCTCAATGCTGCACAGTTCATTTGGTTTAACAGAGATCAGTGCAGCACAGCAACAAAACACATTATTTTATATTTGAACACATTTCATTTCACACATTATATGAACACATTTGAACAGCACTGGACTAGCAACTCTTCAGCTGCCATCCAGATGGCTTTGGCTAAAAGATTCCTAACCGTATTTTTTTATGCACTGGTTTACCAATAAAATCATATTTCCCATGCTA
The DNA here is from genome assembly GCA_026901105.3 of Galaxias olidus. Lineage (NCBI taxonomy): Eukaryota > Metazoa > Chordata > Actinopteri > Galaxiiformes > Galaxiidae > Galaxias > Galaxias olidus. Next base: position 60,635 of record JAPMUY010001372.1, read on the forward strand.
ATCTGTTGGAAGAAATTGACTGTTAATATTGCATTAGCGAGACACTTTTCCCACAAATCCCTTTGATCTGGCCATAGAGATTGAACTGATGTCTTGAACAAAACCCCACATGTCCATCAACGCCGGATGAATCCTGAATTACCTCCATAAATTCTATTACCAAACAGCTTGATCTTCATCCAGTCTGATCCAGCAGAAGATCCTCATTCCACTTTCAGAGGATTAAATACTGTGGCTCTGCACTCAGAGGGGCTGAGACATGCAGAACATGAGGATTACTCCAATATGTCCGCCCACAGTCTCCACCCAGCGTCCACTCTCCCTTTTTTCTAAACTCAAGATGAACTATGAACTTATTTTAGCCTGTCTCACATCACTGTTATGCACAATCTCCGCTTTTTACTTTACAGGTCACCGTTTATTACTGAACTCTATTACTGAGTACACATGGTATGTTATGTTTGAATAGGTTTTAATTAACCAGCTTAATTTAGCAATTATCTAATTCAGTAATACTGAGGCTCCAGGGAAACGGCCTATATGACTGCACATCCAAATATCCTGCGTTTTTATACTTCAATAATACAGTATATTTTCCTCCAAAAAGTGGAGAAGTATTCTTGGAGTGTATTTCATGTTTGAGTGGATAGAACGACGGAGTGGTAGTTTCTCTTCCAAGGCATTTACCTCTTCAAACTCATCAACCAAGGTAATGAAAAAAAACGCAGATAACTGGTTTGGCGATCAAACACACACACACACACACACACACACACACACACACACACACACAGACACACACACCTACAATCTCAAACGTGAATCGTTCTGGTGAGGCGATCACTCAGTCCAAGTCAGTCAAAGTGAGAGACTGAAAAACCTCTATCATTTGAACACAAACACAACTAGTTGACCCAAACATTAAAGCAGCTGTAGGTAGTTTCGTATAAGAGGTGGTTTTGGCTGCCTCTCCTGTTTGTTATTTTCCCTAACAGTCGCAAAGAATGCAGAATGCTCGTGGTCACTGCATGTCGCTAGCATGATCAATGACTATACTCAAAGTATGGACATCTCTTCCTGATTTAGTGACGCACTTTCTTGTGCCGTAAAGAAAATCGTCACAGTTTCGTGGGAGATCACGCCTGGCTGTAGACAACTTTTATATTGAATATTGAGTCTTCAAGAGGTCTGATCTAAACAGCGATTTTTTCATTCTCCCATAGACATTACATTGTGCAAACTGTAGAAATGTATTGATAATACATTAATACAAAAAAGTTGCTTATAGTGGCTTTAATTTAAGGGCACATCAATACTTATTTGAATGACAATAACAGACATTGGATCATATCCTGTGATCTTCAAATGTATATTCTTAATCACTGGATGGATCATGCCATCTCTGTGAACAAGGCAATCAGACGCAGTCTCCCATCTAGTAGCATAGGGGGCTCTAATTAGTGAAACATCTGTGTGTGTGTGTGTGTGTGTGTGTGTGTGTGTGTGTTTGTCTCTGTGTGTGTTTGTGTGTGTGTGTTTGTGGACTGTGTGTGTGTGTGTGTGTGTGTGTGTGTGTGTGTGTGTCTGTGTGTGTGTGTTTGTGTGTGTGTGTGTGTGTGTGTGTGTGCCCGTTCATTTGTCTGTGTGTGTGTGTGTGTGTGTGTGTGTGTGTGTGTGGGTGTGTGTTAATATGTGTGTGTATGCGCGGTAATTTGTGTGTGTGTGTGTGGGTGTGTTCGTTAATTTGTGTGTGTGTGTGTGTGTGTGTGTGTAGGTGTGTGTGTGTGTGTGTGTGTGTGTGTGTGTGTGTGTGTGTGTTAATGTGTGTGTGTGTGTGGTAATTTGTGTGTGTGTGTGTGGGTGTGTTCGTTAATTTGTGTGTGTGTGTGTGTGTGTGTGTGTGTGTGTGTGTGTGTGTGTGTGTGTGTGTGTGTGTGTGTGTGTGTGTGTGTGTGTGTATGGAGTGGCATACTAATGTCGGTTCCAGCTTCAAGCGGCCTCTTTGAAATAACTATCTCTGTCTAATTGAAATGAGGCTCAATTGTTGATCTCATTAGGAACTAGTTAAAGTCTACGTTTCCTTTGGGACCTATGATAGAGCCGCACTAGGCTGGCTGGGCTGATTGGTTCGAGCATTTAGCTCTCTTGATAGTTGTACTATAGCCGGATAATGGTACGATGACACACATTGGGTATTACTATTACCATAGAGCACATTTCATGGTATAAGTTTAGATTTTAAAGGACCTAATACGACGGGGAAAAAATACGAAACATATTATCCGGTCCTTTAAGAAGGATATTGAATGTTTAAAGCTGATCAACTCAAGATCAGCGATTTTAGGCATCAAAACATTGAGGGATAAGTAGTTTCAGTGACTGGCTTTTGGAGTGCTGTAGCATTTGCTGGCACTTACAGAATAGACCGCACGTTTCATCTACGGGGACTTTTCTTTATTCTGTGTCCCCAAAGCATGAAAAAACCCTCCTCTAGTTTAATCTGAGATTGAAGGCTCTCAGCCGCGACAGATTACAGCGAGTAGTCCTGGCGCTGGGCCACTTTCTAAAGATGTAAGACCGACTGAGCATCAAGTGACAATGACCAGCACACTCTGAGGCTTGAGCTGGTGAACCCCAACCATCCCAGACACCAGTTAGGTGACTAGCTTTCAGTTTCAACCACCAGGGCCCTATTATCTTTTTAAATCTGCATGTTTTTGTTATATGTGGCAGGCACTTATATTTCCCTTACTGTTATTTTCTTTAAGGTTACTAGAGGCAGTTTATCTGTAGGAGGTGATTTTGGCGACCACTACCGTTTGCTTGGTGTAATTATTTTCCCTAACCGTTGAAAAGCAGACTTGCAGGATGCTCGTGGTCACTGCATATCACTAGCTCAATCAACGACTATACTCCAGGTATGGGCATCTCTTTCTGATTTAGTGACGCACTTGCTTGTGCCCTAAAACAATTCGTCAAAGTTTTGCGGGAGATCATGCCCGGTGGCAGACAAAATTTGTGTTAAATATTGAGACTTCAAGAGGACTGACCTGAAACGCAATGTTTTCCTTCTCCCATGGACATCACAATGTGCTATCAGAAGAAATGTATTGATAATCCGTTCATATTAAAAAGTTGCCTATAGTTGCTTTAAGTAAATGGTTTGAAAGCGCATGAATTAGAGAGATCTTTAAAGCATAACTGCTTGTGAGTGGCCTATGAATATATATAATTACCAATATAACAATTGCACCACTGACAGACAATCAGATCCTAATGTATTAATACATTTATAATGCACCACTTGGATTGATGAAGAAAAACATCCCACACAATGAAACAGAATCAAAAGCCCATGTAAAACTGTCTGATCTTTTTAATATTTTAAACTCTGTATTGTACAGATTATGAAACAAAAACACAAACATTTTAGGACTACACATAATTGTATTTCCAACTGTGAGCTATTGTTATTTTCAATATATACACACGCGCGCGCACACACACACACACACACACACACACACACACACACACACACACACAAACATGTATGACAAATTGTACTTTATTTCTTCCTCTTCAAACAGACCTCTTGGTGGGATATTGTGACTTTATTCTGTACATTGTCTAATAAGCAAGGATACATAGGTACCCACACTGTACCTGGAGGGAGTGGCCACCTATACCATGTCCGGATTGGTCGATCATAATCGTGTACAATCAGCTGTTCATAACATTTTATTGTGATCATTAAACCGTGGTTTTCTTCATATTTACACAAACAGGAAGTCTGCACTCTAACGTATACAATATATAAGAGTGAACGTCAGGGAGAGAGTCAAAAGTGCAGCGTTGTTTTCTTCAGAGTATAGGGACCAAGAAGACAACCTGGAGCAACTCAAGACTAGCTGTAGAGAGACTAGCTGTAGAGAGACTAGCGGAGAGACCTAGGATACAAACAAGAACCTTGACAGCAACTGATTTCTGTTAAAGTTTAAGTCCACACAGACGTATGAGTGCAATCAGGGCACTGCAGTGTCTTTTAAAGAAACAACAAAGTCCTTATTTCTACGGACTGTTAGTGTCCTCTGGTGGACACAGTGTGTCACTGCCGCTCTTCTCCTGCGCGGTGGCCAGTCCGTCTGGCTGTCTGTCTGTGGGTCTGTCCTGTGGAATGGTCCCCAGTACTTTGGCACTGTGCTCCTGAGCCTTAGCCCGGAGGGCAGCGATGCTGTTCTCCCTCAACTCCTCCTTAGAAATGGCCGTCGTTTTGACCTCTGACCCGGATCCTCTCTTCTTCTCCTCCTGCTCACCGTCGTCTGGCCTCTGGATCGGCGGCGGAACCTGCGGTTGCGGGGTGACGGCGTCCGGATTTCCGGTCGTCGTGCCGACTGTCACCTCCATGGACTTTTTGTGCATCCCTGCAAAGAATTGTGGGGATTCGGATTTAGAATAGCGCCTGCTGATTGGATAGCCATCTTGAACTGAAAATAGTAAGCAAAGAAATAGTTCTGATTTAGGATATGGGGTTCATTTGTCGAAAGGGTATGTATTATGTGTGCTTTGTTTTGGCTGTTTGTTTACTTGATTGTGGCATTAACGTATAAAAAAACTAAGAAGGGCTTGTTTGGGCTTTCTACCAAATGGCCTTTCGTAATTGCAGCAACTCTAATTAAAGCCTAACTGCCCTTTGCTAGCACTTTTTTGTACTTGTTTGAAAACACTTTGGCATTGTCCTTCTACACAAGGGAACGATTTGATAAGATAATATCCATAGACTGTATGCAAGCACAGTTGGCAGTAAAAGGAACGAGCGACGATGGTCATATATCAAAAAGGCAACACTGCCAGGGATACTCATGAGTCTGAAGTTGGAGTACATACAAACTGCTTAAGTTGAGAAACACAATAACAGCAAACTAACTTTCACATGACAATAATGAAAACGATAAAACAGCAACAGAGCTCTAAAGAAAACCTCATAAAAATAGCTAATTTGTGGAAGAAGCGATGGATAGTATCGAAGTAGATCAGAGAACTACATTTTCGACTAGTTTGAAGGTTTTTTAACTTAAGGAGTGCTTGATGTGTTATTGTGTTTTCTAGTTTTAGAAAATTACATCGCAAGTTACATAAAGGATTTCCAAATGCTACGTGGTCATAAAAAACACACTTACTTTTTATTTCTAATGTGTGTACATCCTACTTGAAGGAAGATTTCTTACCATCCCTTGTATTGGGGAAACGGTACGAAAGCAATCCAAAAATTCAAAACTCTATCATTTTTGACAATCTTATTGACATAGTGTATACCCAGCAGGTGGTCCCTATCAGTCACTGTTGCCGCAGTAACCCATATCATGCACTCTCCTTCTAGCCCCCCGAGGTTCTAGAACACAGGAGGAGTCTCACCCAGTAACCACGGAGCACAGGAGTCCATGACGCCGTCCTTGGCGGACTTGAGGATGGACTCCGGGAGGGGGATGGAGTGGCGCACCATGGCTCCGTAGAGGCCGTACTCGGCCATGACACTGCTTCGTCCCCAGCACTTCTCCCTCTTCCTCCACTTCGCCCTGCGGTTCTGAAACCACACCTGGAGAACACGAGAGACAGACGGACGATACGTTCAACCCACCTGCACTACACACATTGCATGTAACATGTTGCATCTGCCTTGCACTTACATTTGCTATATTTGATACACTAAGTAATTGTTTGTACTAAGAAATTTTATGTATTTAGGCTTGCGATGGTTCTGTTTTGTATCCTGATGTTTAACATAGCACTTTCTTAGCTCTTATATAGGTGATTAGGTCAGGGAAGTTCTTATTCTATCTACATGACTTGTGTTTTTTGTTTGTTTGTTTTTTACCTTCTCTTGTTGAAAGCACTATTTTTTGTGCATTGCTTTGGATAAATAAACTAAATGAATGTAATGTAATTAATGTAATGTAATATAACAATGTGTGTGTTTGCATTCAAATGTGAAAACTGAGCTCAGTTAGCATGACTGTCAGCGTCACTTATTGTGAGGTATCTCTCACTATCTGATAGTAGTTGCATAACATCAGGCGTGAGGTGCCTTGATTCATGCATGTAGGTACAGTTGAAACTGATCAATGATCCCGCCCACCTGCGCCTGTCATGCCTCTTCTCTATTGGCCCTATGTGTGATTGACATTATAATTAGGCTATGATTGTTGACATATTAATTGATCCCCTTACTCTCCTGCCAAGACTCCTCTCCACTGAAGTAGCTAATGGACGCTTTGACACGTCAAGCCGCTGAGGGTTTGGAGCCGCTGGCTGTATCTGCCTGTCAGTTGAGCCAGAGGCCAAATTGATTTCGTAGCACAACAACGGACTTCCTAGGTGTCTGCCTGGTCACTTTTGATGACTGCCCCAGCAGAGTGAAAAAAAAAAAAAAAAAAGAAGTGGTGCCACTGTGAGGAGGCTCAGGTGGGAACGATCGGCCCGATATCAAATTGAAAACTATCAAAAGCGTTTCCAAACCCTTTTACTGGTAATTCTGATGATAGCCCTTATTTCATGTATGATAGTTTTTTTTCGTTTTTTCTTTTTAAGAAATTGCTTCTCTCGCCGTCAAAGGAAGCGGTGCGGAAGCTGTGAGGAGAGGCGACCCCTAGGGCACGCGCAGGCTGATTGAAAAATAAGTTAATTTCGAGCCCAATCGATGGTGGACAGGCGGGGAAATATCACGGGAAATTAAACGAGCGGGACTCGGGGGAGCAGCGCTATTGACCCGTGATAATAAATTCAATGTAGTTATTTCATCTGAACTCCGCTGTCTCGAGCCAGCCTCCCCTGGAACGAGGCATGCTCGTCTGATTTAACTAATTACACTCGATGAGAAAATTGGGTGTTAATTTTATTTAGGATTGGAAGGGGCCGCGAGCTTATTTATTTATTTCCTTTATTATTTATTCGAGGAGCGAGGAGCTAGTAATGAGAACGAAATTAAAAGGCGCGCAGGCAGATGGATGGTGCAGGTCGCACAGTAATCTCCTTCCGCCTTGATAGCTTGATTAGGTCGTTAGCGCTCCTCTTCGAGAACAAATTGTTTCACATCCAACTGAGCCTGATGAGAGATTATCTGCTCTGGCGAGGATGCTTGGTGGTGTCTTTGTTCCGTCAGAGATGCAGCATCATTGATCGATTTACGTTGGGCAATTTTGTACAGAGATGGACTATGTATAGGCCTGTATTCGTTCACCCAGCTTTTAATTCTTCAGTGACCTGTCCTGCACTTGATTGTGTTTGAAAATATTAAAAGAGGTTGACAAGAGATTTGTTTTTCTGGAAAAATCTAACGGCACTGCCCCCCAAAAACGCATAATTTCTATACTATTTACATAGGCCTGCTTTATTCAAGCCTTGACTGTCAAGGTAGGCTACTTAGAAACGTAATCACTGGCCAAAATAATAATAAATTAATAAATGCGTTACAGCGTTGTAAATGTTGCAAATTGTTAATGTAAGCTATAGCCTAAAATAGTATTTTATGCTGTGTGAATACACTGTAGAAAAACTCTTTTTAAATCATTTAAACAAGTAAAGTTTAAATCAGTTTAAAAGAATATTTTTAAATAGACTCACAATCAGCTTGACAATATTTAAATAGGTCTACAAATCATCAAAGAAAATGAAACATGATATGTAGGCTATGTGTCTTTTAAACACAGTGGCAATAACCATAAACAATGACCCAACAAAAAAGGATTAATTTACCATGATTGTATTATGTTTGTAGTTCATAAGACAATTACCATCAGATAAAAAAAACATTCAGCATTTTTAAATCCCAAATATTAATTAGATGTAATAAAACATATAGGCTAATTTGCCAACCGTGTGCTTACGCCAGTAATGTAAAATATGAGCAAATAGAAACGGCAAAATAGGACACAAAGGGAACCCTAAAATAATACATCACCTGTATTCTGTCTTCAGGTAGTTCTGTTTTCATGGCCAGCATCTCACGTGCATACACATCCGGGTAGTGGGCTTCGTTAAAGGCCTTCTCTAGTTCCTCTAACTGATACGACGTAAATATAGTCCTGCATATACAAAATAAACAAAAGAGTAACCGTGCCTGCCTTATATAGGCATTTCTGAACCAGTAAAACGTCTAAACAGATTATTAGTACTCAGTTTGAATTTTGATTAAATAAAGTAGCCATATGCAATAGCAAACTGCAGTTTGACTCCTAAGAAATAAACAAAGTATTTTATGTGCAAGCGGATTCAATTTTTAAAAAGTAACAATCCATGTACTTTATGCTTGAGAACTGCCATTATTATGATATTGTTTCCGCATTAAAAAAGCAACATAAATAGCAACATTCTTCAGCAGAAGGATAATTGTTTAACAAGGTTAATTAGTTGGCTAATTAAATTAGATCAGAACTTTCGATCATATTCTTTTTTCACACATATTCTCAAAATGTAAACATTTCAAGTGTAACTGACTCTATTGAATTTAAAATGTGAATCTTTAAAAAAAAAAAAAGGGCGAACTCCAACGTATAATATAAATACATGTGGAAAAAAATCATAAATGCTTGGTATCAGACCAACACCAACACATTTAATTTAAGATACATGTGTTATTGAAACATGTCAGTAAATTACAAAAAAACTAAACAACAGTATACCGGTGACGTCTTTTCTTCCGTTTCTTGTTTTGATGTATTGAGGATTTTGGGAGTTTTCTTTCACTTGATGACAAATCATCGGAATCTGTAAATAAAAAAACGGATTTATTAGGATTTGAAAGCTGTATAGGATTAGCCTGATGCCTGCTGTAATATCTGTTGATTCCCTGCGGCAATATTTTTCATGCAACCATCTTTCACTTTGCTAAATTAATGTTTCCTGCTGTTATTTTTTAGACAAGGTCTATCCGTGAATTTATGAATATAGGTCATATCTAACAAGATCCGGTTAACCTATTTAATAATTAGTGTTCAGGATAAACTAAATTAATTTATAACCGTGAAAATGCATGTTAATAACGCCTAATGAGGAAAAGATTACTTAACAAAAAATAAAGCTAAAATACAGCAGTAACATTATTTTTGAACAACCATGGGAAAAAAATTATATGAAAACTCATGTCCCTCTGAAATGTTAGGCCTTTGAAACCAACCTGAGCTGGCAGACTGGCTAGCGTCCACAGGTCCAATAGATCTGTTATGGGGCTGCAGGTGAACGTGTTGGGCGTCCGAAATCGCTTCCAAAAATGCGGGCTGGCTATAGAAGGACGGTATCCCTCCCATTAACCCCATACCAACTCCCAGACCAGCGGGACCCAACATGGACCTGGCGGCAAGCAGGTGCGCCCCATGAGGAAGAGACTCCAAGGCTCTCCTCGGGGCCGCAGACGGTTCTTTATTCAACCCCAGAATCTCCTGGATGCCGAATCCAGTGCATCTGGGCGGATGCGTGGCGCTGTTCTTTGATTGTTGGTTGTTGATCGTATTAGTCCCTCCATTGCTAGCGAGAGTTGTTTTCGATATGTTCAAAGTGTCTGATAAAACAGATCCTTCTTTACCTGTCATGGTGACTGCTGTTATTATTTCCTATTCGGCAACGTCTCACGGCTCAGTCCCCTATAGTGCAAGCGCGGTCTACAACGCAAAACAGGAGAAGAGCGTTTTTATCCAACAGGTCCAACAAGAGGCAGGACCTTCCAGCCAATCAGCTGCGAGGAAGCTATTCGGAATTCCTGAGCATCACGGATGCATTACGGGCAACTGTTCCCTTTTGCGCCACTCGTAGATGACCTGAATCACTCGGCAACGGACATTTATTGTATGAGATGGTGAAACACGATTCGTAAATTTTGGTTTAGTGAAATAGTAGAACATTTTAGTGAATCGCAGTGCTAAAAACTTGACTATTACCAAAATGACATACAAATTAATTTATTTATTTTACATCGACTAAATCAAAGGTCTATAAAAATCAACCAACGGAATCCGTTATTAGCCTCTCAGTAGGCTATCGTGTTCTACACCTGCTATTTTTCTTCGGCTCACACTAATGGCTATACCTGATCTCTCGAGACTACGGAAAACCATCGCACTGGAAATCAAAGGCCCTCAAACATGACAGCTGGACGCCACTCACATCGCTGGCTCGGATTGTAATCCGCGCAGCATACAGAACATCTTAAATCACGCGTTCTGTGGTAACATAAAAAGATTAGAATGCCAAATATTTGTGAACATATAAATGCAAAATATGACCTAAAAGCTGTACAGGTCAAAATTAAGGTAATAATGCAAATAATGCGACTACATTAGCCACGATCTGATCAAAGCAATAGTGATTTTATATCAATTATAAATTAGCTAATTAATTTAATTGCTAATTAGCCAATGTATATATAGATAATCTTAAATCCCGAATCATTCCTAGTTCTACATTTTCTTTTTTGAAGTTTACAGTGTCAGTTCGTTTATTTAGCCTAGTGAAAGGAAAAACGTAGAGCATGTGATTATTTAAATTTCTTAATTATTGTTATTTATAGCCTATTTAAACTACTGAAAAACTGAAAAACAAATATTATTTAGATTTTTGTGATAAATGTGAACCTCTGGACAGAAGAGATTATAGCAATCCCTTTATTATGATTTATAAAGATAAACAATTGCCTTATATGGACATAAGGCCTGATTATTAAAGGGACATCGATCATGAAAGATGAGGCTCTATTAATACGCGTGCAAGTAAGTCACTGCACATGCCATTGGTTAATTTTCCGTTTTCAATAAGATTGGCCGGTATCGTTTTGTGTGAAACGCGTGTGTGGTCAAAACAGGCCAGAAATGGTTTGATTGGGCTTGTGGTCTTTGTTGAATTAATTCAAACGCTAATGTATATGATTAAGCACAAATCAACGTTACAAAAAGGACATACATTAAGATCGTATAAATATACATGCGAAGTCAATAAAAGTCATAAAAAGTTCAAATTGAAGTAACCTAATATCTCAGAAATCGAGAAAAAAATATTACTGCAGCAATCACTGAATGTTCGGTTATAGTAATTAGAAGCTATTAGGTTAGAAATGTCATTAATGAAGAAATCAATGCTATCAGGATATGCTAATGACAAGGATGACTCCTTTCTCTAACACCCTGCTCAGACTCAGGATGACCTGCCAATTACAAGCGGCTCCTTTCTCCCTCGTGTTTCTCCCCCTCCCTCCCTTTTTTTTCTCTTTTTCCAATCCCCTCTTTCTCCACCTCCAATGCTCTACAGAGGCTGTGAATGTTGATGGTAGGGAAACTCTGATTTTCAGTGTTTGAAAAAAATAAATAAAATCCATCTTTATAAAAATCATTACCGATAGGAATGCACTGAGGTGCGGTCTAAAGAAGGTTCTAGATTAAGGTAGGATTTAGTCCAGTCATTCGTGGTTGCACATCAAAAGAAACCAGATCTAAGGATGTAGATTAAAAGGCAAACAGCTGTTGAAAAATGTATCTGTAATTATCATTTCCTCTCCTCTCTTCTCCTCTGTTCCTATGCTGCTCAACGTATTTATTTATTAAAAAAAAACCTCAGACTTTGGATTTGAGTTTAATCCCTGTAAATGTGTGAGGTTAGGCATATTCAGTATAATTATGACCTAGCCTACACCAGCTAGATTAGCCAGTGTTCTTGAACTTGAGGTTCTGCAGCCAATTTAGAGGTTATATGTGTACACCGAGGGACATGAACAAGCAGTTGATTCACCTTTTGTTCTACAATCCAATTTATTCCAATGTGTGCATTAAAACAGTTGAACAAGCAGGTTTGTATCAATTTTTTTATGTTATCACTTTGTCATACCTTGTAGCTTTACATTTGTATATATTTTGTAAGGTTACCTGAAATGACCATATAATCAGTTTATAACCTTCAAATCAAAACCTGCCCACACATACACTTAGGCACACCAAGGGCAGATACAAAGAGTAAACACACACACACACACACACACACACACACACACACACACGCACACACACACACGCAAAAAACAATGGCAAACACAACCGCCCCCTAGCTGCAATGAATAGTAATATATCCTTCCCTCATTTTGATTGGAAAAGCTTGACATCTATTTGTTATAATGAATCCGTAAAGAACTTCCACTTCCCTGCAAGGTCACGAGATAATGGGCCTCGCAAGGGGCGGTCCCAGGAACACAGCCGTACATTAGTACCGCCCCCTCCCGATTGCCTCTCGTAAGACGTTTTATCACGTTCCAATCAAAATGAGGGATCACCACTGAGTGCTCAAACCATTCTGCATCGCACCTAGAAGCTGTACCCTATACCATGCACCATTTTATACGCACGTATATATTACATGTACACTGAGCATGCATATATGCTGTAGTCACGCATAGTTTATGTTGGGTTGGGCCTATATGTCCAACATATTCCATGTCCTGTTATTCGTTTCCGACCATTAGATATTCACACTGAATAACCATGTTCAGACTTTACACTGCCTACTCCTACTAGCTGGTAATACTCTGATATAACACCTCACAATTCTGGTCACATTTTGGGAGAATGTTTGAGAAGTTATTGAAAGGCCTGAACTCGAGATAAGCAGATGTTCCAGTTCTAAAATCTCAAAGTGATTTACTTTTTAAATAACTTTGTTTTCGTTAGCCTTATTAAATAAACCATAGACTTTACTATTGTCCATGCTTATCTAATAGCATCTCTATGTGCAGCAGCATCTACTTCCTATCTTCCACATAATAATACAAAATTAACTGGACACTAGAATGAAAGAAAAAACAGGATATCAAATTAAATATCTGTAGTATAGGCTTTTCCTTATTGGCTGGGTAAGTTGGGTAGTGGGTAGTTCCTGCAATGTAATACAATAAACACCACACCATAGAATAAGTCAGGGAGAATGTACATCGACAAGGACCGACAACGTTAATTCTTCTGAAATATTTTTGTCTTAAAACATTTTTAAATGGTCACCCACTCTCACTATTTCTACCCTATTCCAGCACATATACAGTTGCAGAGGGGATAGTCAGAACTGATCTAAAACGCATGCTGGAGTTTCTGTCGCTGCTGCTCACTCATTCTCTCTCTCTTTTCTTTCTTTCCCTCAGAGAGCTGTTCATACATGCTGATACAGAGAGAGAGCGAGAGAGAGAGAAGAAGAGAGAGAGAGAGTTGTCTACTAGCTCCAGCTTTTCTCATGGCTTTTCCAAACAGGCCTGTTTGGGAAGTACCCCCCCCCCCCCCACCTTCTCTCCAACCCCTCGCTGGCATTGCTTAATTAGGCGAGGAGTTGATTAATTTGCACTAATTGACAGCTAATTAAAAGCCCGAGGGCACATTGCATTGACGTTCGTTGGGGCAGCACAGTCCAGGGAGGTCAGGGCAAAGCCGTGCGGCCGCATGGAGGACCCTCTCCATAGGGGACAGAGTAACCCCAGCCTTCAGGAGCCCGTCTGGGGGGAAATGCCTGGAGGCTGGGGGTCTGGGGGTGGTGACACGCATGGAAAGATGACCCAGCACCATACTGTCAATGTCAAACGTCTCTTTAATCAGCTGTCAATATCAACAAGTGCTGGCTAGACAGCCCGGTGCCTGGAGCATGTCAACATGGTCGACTAAGACAGTATGTAGTATATAGGAAGTCAAGAAAATACAGTAATGTACCGTTATCTCTAGGGTTAGAATAGAATGCCGTAAGCTATAGAGAGCCGTTCTGTCCCGTCATAATACAATGAAATGTGTAATAAGTTTTGTAATGTAGTTGCTTTCACTGCTTTTCATTTTCCCCTAAACAAATATATACATATATCTATATATCTATATATAAACACACAAAGCCTGGGAAATGAGAAAGTGATTTTCAAATAATCCATCGTTTCTGTGTGTGGGGGTGAACCCGGGGTCCGTGTGAGAGGTAGGGGGTGCCGCCCACAGGCCCAGGACCCCGTGTGAAACGGGGGGAAAAAGACAATTAGGGGCTTATTATCAAGCAGCGGAGCAGCGTATAACTTATGGAGAGAGTGGAAGCGGTTCCGTCGGCACGGCTTGAGCCCCTCTGCGACGTCCCCCTGCAGCGAACAGTCCCGAGTATTGTCTTACCTAATTATCCCGGACGGACTTCTCTTTTGTTTCTCGTTCGGCATGCCTGTCTGATTCCCTTTCTGCCTGCCCCGCTGGCTCGGACGTCGCTGCTAGTGTGCTAATTAGAAAAGAAACGGTCCTGGTAACCATGTCAACTCTGGTTAACAGGGATGACAATGAGCAATATTATTTTTACGCAATGTTTTGTGTGGTGGCTTTGCTGCCCAACCCCTCATTAAAGGAGAGGAAGCTAAGGGAAAGAGAGCGGGCATTCCTCATAGTCCCAAAGAAGGATCGGTAAAGACGCAGGCCTTGCCATGACAGCCACAAACTTAACGCTTCCACAGGTTTGGCATCACAAATAAAACTGCCTGATTAAGTTTATCAGAGTTGATTTGGTTACTGGTTAAACAAATACAAAGCGGGTTTTTTTATTTTTTTTATTTTTTATTGTGAAGGTTTTCATTTGCCGTGCTAATTTAGTTTGAGAGGTTTTTGTTTATGGACTCAGACACTCGAAAGTTAAAATGTAAACAATAAGTTAAGGTCTTTATTTGCATGCCAAAGATTCTGAATCGTAAGACCACATATTACGAACACATCATTTTGAATATTTGTTTTGTTAAGACTTTATTACATAACTTGACAAAAATTGCAAATACGTAAATCATGTTCAAAAATAGAAACAAGAATAAATAGATAATATACACTCAAGGCAGCTCTACAAGCCAACATGAGATTTTGAAATGTGTCTGTTAAAATCATCATTACAGAAAACAAAACCATCTGTGTGGAGAAAAAAAAGTGTGTTTTTTTCCCAGCCCTTTTTGGAACCTCAATGAAGAACTCTGTGAAGAAAAGAGTCAAACGAACTTCAATCCACTGTTTAAACTCGTCTTGAAGTCCTTACACGTCACCGTGGTGATCAGGAAGGGGTTTAAAGAAGCTGTAGGTCAGATTCCACTTTCAGCTCTCATCTCCAGCTGTGTTCTCCAGAGCGCTATGAAAACGGGCCCTTCTTGGGTCTCTCCAAAATGTTCAAGAACTTCCCCCGAGTCATCTCTCTGGCTAAAAAACAGACAAGCATTCAAGTATTTAAGTCAAATTCTGCTGGTTTTGGGGAGATATTTTTCAGAATACGATTACAAAATTATTATAAACAACAGTAACAGAAACAGCTCACACCGAAAGAACATGAAAGGTGTTTTTTTTAACCGCTAACGTAATAAAACGGTACTATTGATCATCACTACGTTCATCCAGACCCTTAGCTTAGATTTGAGTTGTCAAGGCAACACACAGATGGAAAGTTGGGATTACAAATAAAATAGTAGTAAAATAGGACCATAGCTCTATAATACTCTAAAACATACTATATAAACATGTAAAAACAACAAGAACAATAAAATATCTTTATACAATTCTATTATACAGCATCAACGTTGAAAATATGATTCCCTTGCAAACCTCTAAAAGCAGACAAACTGTTTGTGACATCAGTGCGGTCGCTTAGCAATGCAAAGCATGTATTTAATTTGTGTGATGTCAAGCAGTGAGGTAATTTATACAAACATCTGCTCGCTCTGGACATGGAAAACAACACAACAAGCAGACTAGCTGAAGAGAGAGAGATGACGCTGTGATCACTTTCCAGCCTGCCAGATAAAGGTATTCAAGCATGCCTGCCTCGCCGGGTGTGTGTGTGTGTGTGTACGAGCGTGTGTGTGTGTGTGTGTGTGTGTGTGTGACAGAGACAGAGACAGAGAGAGAGAGAGTGAGAGAGTAAGAGAGAGAGAGAGAGAGAGAGAGAGAGAGAGAGAGAGAGAAAGAAGGCTTGGGAAATGTTTTCTCACTTCTCAGTGATGCCATGTCCTTTGAATCTTAGCACACAGTTTCTCTATCAACATATTTGTAACTACACCTATATTCAGAGAAGATTTCCAATTGGTTCGTCGTGTTGACTTGGCGACCAGCCCACCGCAGTCCTGAGTCCAATGGGCTGAGAGCAGGAGGAGGGGCTGCCGCTGCTGCTATGTGTGTGTGAGTGTGTGTGTGTGTGTGTGTGTCACAGAGCTGGCACCACATCAAGCCACCAGCTCCCTACAACAGATTGGTCTCCGTTAGAGAGCCTTTGTCAACGGTGGCGCGGCTAGGAACCATCTCACTGGGTTTGTCAGGCACAACAACAACAACAGAGAGCGCTTGGTTTCGGAATAAGAGACCCCTGGAAGCACGGGAGCCCTGTTTAGGCAAAAGGAAACAGCTCCTTCTCTGGAGGTCGCCCTTCAACATGTTATAGTTATTCAGCAGACACTTTCATCCAAATCAACCCCTCCAGAGTTACTCTGCTCTGCTTACAAACTGTCAGTGAACCTGTGACAGACACCAAATCAAGCGCCCCCCTTTTGATTACTCCAATAAACCCATGTCATTCCCGTCTCTGCCCTCGTCTGGTCCCGGGCTCCTGGCTTGATGAACGTGACCCTCACTTTACAGGACGAGCTCAGCGGGGGGGGGGGGGGGGGGGGGGGGGGGGGTTGTGTGTGTGTGTGTGTGTGTGTGTCATGATATAGATGAGCTGGCGGGCGACGGAGGGGCGGGCGCGTCACCCGGAGATGCCCATCACCGACCTCATCATCACCACACTTACTGGAATGAGTCCCGTTTATCCTCGCACCCAAACTACAGCCTCCTCTAATAACGATGTCATTAAGACTCCTGAGACACAGACAGATAGGGAGGCAGACAGTAAGACAGGCAGGCATGTGAGAAAGCAGACAGACAGAGAAGCAGTTAGCTGGTCAGTGCGTGGACAGAACGCTCCACACTGTTGGAAATGTGCACCAGAAAGAGGAAACACAAGAACATTGCAGGATGCAAACACACAAACACCCACACACAGACACGCAAACAAACACACGCACGCACACGCACACGCACGCACGCACGCACGCACAGAGAGAGAGGCTAGAGGAGGGATCAATACTGATTAGAGTACTGATTAGGGATCTAGAGATTTGTTTAGTTGATTAGAAAGGTCAATGAGTAATTCTGTACTTAGTTAATCAGCACCTTGTTTCTGCTGTCATCCATATTAAATGACAGCGTATGGATTGGGAGAGCCTCCACACTCCTCCTGTCTGTTATCTATTTATCACTGAGGAGGGGGACCAGCTCAGCACAGCTCAGCTCAGCACAGGACAGCACAGCAAGGCACAGCTCAGCTTAGCACAGCTCAGCTTAGCACAGCTCAGCACAGCACAGCGAGGAATGCTAGGATGGGCCAACGCTGGCAATTTGGTCAAAAAATGAATATTTTTATATATAGGCCTAGTTCCACAACAACCAATACCTTTAATATTTGTCATTACCTTAAATGTATCTCATTTTTTAACTCGGTCCTTCATACTATTAATAAAAAGCATTACAAGATGTAATATAATTTACTAACATTAAACATGAAAGATTGCCTCTTTCAGCGATATTAAAAACATCTAGACGTGGCTATATTGAGTGAGAGGTCAGGCCTGAAGCGCAGGCACACAGAGTGTGTGTGTGTTTGATAAAACGGTACACACACACACACACACGTTAGTCCTATACCCCCCCCCATATCTATTTATCTATCTACAGTATCTCTATCTGTGTCCCTCCCTGTTCTCCCTCGTTCTGTCCGCCAACAGCAGAGATCTATGTGGTTCCTGCTGCTGGTGGCCTCAAACAGTACAGGGATTAACCTACACCACGCACGCGCACACACACCACGCACGCACGCACGCACGCACGCACACACACACACACACACACACACACACACACACACACACACGCCCTACCAATGCTGTTTACTCTTTCAAGTATTCAATTAGGCCATAATCAACAAATCTATGTTTTTTTATTTTATTTATTTATTATTTGTAGTTTGAAGCCTTCAGTGTGTTAAGAGAGGGAAGAGCAGGAAGACACAGAACTAAACACAGCTGTTATGGCACAGACAGACAGACAGACCGACAGACCGACAGACTGACAGACAGACAGCTTTCCTCTTGTTTAGGGGCGTACACAGAGACAGGCAGATAAGACAGGCAGACAGGCAGGAAGCTTTGGTCTTGTTTTGGGGCGTACACACAAAGGCAGACAGACAGACAGACAAACAGACAGACAGACAACTTTACTCTTGTTTAGGGGCGTACACAGACAGACAGACAGATAGACAAACACACAGACAAACACACAGACAGACACACAGACAGACACACAGCTTTCCTCTTGTTTGGGGGTGTACACACAGAGGCAGTAATCGTCCTTGGCCCTGGATGCCTAATCAACAGAATGTGAACATGAGGGCGCTACACATTGGGGACTTAACTGCTCTATCAAGTGAAATCAATTATTATTATAATTATTATCATTATTATTGTGTTAGTTCCAGGTCTCCGTGATCTGCAGTGGCGCTCCGCGCTCAGCCTGATACACTGTGGCAAGTCAATCTAGGTTCTGTTTATGGTGGAGGCTGTACACTCTGACGAGGCAGCAGGACCCTGTTTAGCCCCCTGCCACGGAGCTGCCTACCTGGGTTAACAGGAGCCTTGGACCCCCTCCCTGGACCCCCTCCCTGGCCCCTCCAGATCTCTAACAGGCGAGCGATCCTCATTGAGTATCATTAGGAGCCTAACAGACCAATCTGACCTCTACTGCCTGTCTCTGGGTGCCGCTGGGCTATTAGCGGCTGTAAGCTTTATTTAATGGATCTAACATCTATTCTAACTGCACCCCCCTTCCTCCCCGCCCTCCTCTCCCTCTCTGTCTGTCTCCCCGGGGGAGCCTAGAGGAGAAATGACACAAACACACAGACGCGCGCGAGCAGCTTGTGAACGCACAGCCACGCTAACACTGTGACACGCACACACACACACACACACACGCGCGCGCACACACACACACACACACACACACACACACACACACACACACACACACACACACACCCCCCTCTCTCTCTCTATTCCTCTCAGCCTAGACACCCCCAAAGTGCAACACATACACCTGACGCTCATATTTGTGTTGAAAATTCAATTACCCACTTATTGATACTTCAGAGGGGGGATGTTTAAGATGCAGACAGGGGCTGTGATTTCCCCTGGGAGCCTCTGCTTCCTCTTTATATCCCCGCCGAGACACACACACACACACACACACACACACACACACACACACACACACACACACAC